>JARFXV010002250.1:0-60000 GCA_031761425.1 Cosmopolites sordidus
AAAATCTTGCAAAGGTGCACAGGATGCGAATATGTCGAAAATCATCAATATCTCAACGTCACACTACTCAGCATCAGTTATGTATATAACATCTAAAAGATGTGGTTATTTTTAAAATTTAAGATCAATTTTGAGTACTTCTCAAATATGATTTTAATTAAATCAAACTCAAACATATTCTGGCAAATGATTTCACTTCCTATAGAATTCCATTCAGTAATGCAAACCCCATCAAAATATATTTTATTCCATTAAAGCACTCACGGTTTGGGTTATAAGCGCGCTTTTCTTACCCCTCTGCTACACTCCTTACTTTGTTCATTCCTAATTGTAATGAACAGAAAAATCCCACAAGACGAACTAAATGTAATAAAAGTGTAAATCAGTGCCCGCCCGACTAAAAGTGCGCAATGCATTTTTTGCTTCGTAACTTGGCTACGTGAGTCATATATCAACCTTGAAAGATGTCGGGAGGGTGATTTTTTATACGACCACAAAGTCCGCGAATTGGGAAAAACATGCCTCGTTATTTTATGTTATTTTTTGATTCAGGCTCTCTATTTTACTGTTTGTACAACGTGATGGTTGATATTTATTTATTTCAGGTTATTACAGTTACCGGAAAATACTTTTTTTTTGTTTTATAATTTAGACTTTAATTCATTTTTCCAAAAGCTAGTGACGATTTTAAAATTATAAAATTATATAAATAATATTAAAGATTTTTTATATAATAAAGCTTAATGGAATCAGAGAAACTTTTTTTTCAGAATTCACGTTTCAGTTCCAAAAAATCAATGTCCTGAACAAACAAGTTGTACCTTTGAACAAACGTTTCAACAAACATTGCACAAGTTATAACATCATACTTTTACATAACATCATACTAAAGTCTGAAATATAGCATATTGCACCTAAACAAGCCTTTATTAGTGATGTCTATTATTAATGATATAAGAATTGTTTATGAAAATATACATAAAACTTTTCTTTTAGTTTCTAGAGGAATATTTCATATCAAAAAAAGATTAATGAATGTTTGAAGTAAACTAAAAATGATTTAACTCGAAACACCAAGTCAATTTTTTAAATTTTCTGGTCGAGCGTTTTGTTAACTATGTTAATATTATCAGGAGATTATTCAATCGTTATCAGAAAATTATTAAATCATTAATCATGAAGTCTCCTAATAATGTTAACATGTCGTTATGTTGTACATAGAAAGATAAAACTAGTTATTTGGTGTTTAGTTGTAAACCAAAAAAAAAAGAAAAAAAAATGTTCAAGATTTTTCAAGTCATTCAAATAATTTTGTTTAAGGGACATATATATATATATATATATATATATATATATATATATATATATATATATATATATATATATATATATATATGTATATATATATATATATATATATATATATATATATATATATATATATATATATATATATATATATATATGTATATATATATATATATATATATATATATATATATATATATATATATATATATATATATATATATATATATATATATATATATATATATATATATATATATATATATATTATATATATATATATATATATATATATATATATATATATATATATATATATATATATATACATATATATATATGTATATATATATATATATATATATATATATATATATATATATATATATATATATATATATATATTTAAATAATCAATTTAAAACATCAAGTGAGCCTTGGACTTCAAATATGCGACAATAAAAAAATTTGGAAATATACCCAAAAATATTCCCTGATAATTGTGTACAAACTTTCATTAGGAAATCTCACAGCATTTTCGAGATATTCGACAGTTTCCATACATAATAGAGATCCTGCATATTATATATGTACTGAAGCTTGTCTTGTTCCCTAGCATATTATAAAGAAGATTATTAAAATAAATAAGATGATAAAATAGTATCATCAAAAACTATTGACTAATAACTATTCATAACATTGATTATAATTGATCTAATATAAAACAAATTAATAACTCGATGGTAATAGGCTAGAAATGTTTATCAGTATTATTGATGGTTATCAGCTTCAATTTCTAAGCTTACCTTGCTTTACATTTTTTTATATTTTCAGTATTTTATTACAATAGATAGAACAAAAAGAAGTAGAGAAAAAAGTCATAACAAAAGTGTCAATCAGAAAACGTCGGACTGATAAGTGGCCTAACAAATTTTTTGCTTCGTAAATTCGGCTCCGTAGGCCATATATCAATCTTGGAGAAGTTCGGTAGGGTGATTTTTATACAACGATGAACCGCCCGGGTTGAAAGGATCTGTATAAATGTTTGATGTTGTTTTCAACCCACCATGTCGCCTAGTTTATATTTTGTTTGAGTTGATGAGAGCCACTTATACTTTCTGGTCGATTATGGTTGCCAGAAGGAAACTTTTTAATATGTGTAGTATAATATATATACATATATAAATATGCATATTCTCGATATATATATATATATATATATATATATATATATATATATATATATATATATATATACACATTCATTTTGTAGAGACGATGGTTCATAGCTATACTAGGATCAGATAGGTGGCGCTGTAGTCAAGTTATTAACTTTTTTTCGGTCCACTTGTCTATCCTCCAATCGCGCCATCGACCTATTTTGTCTATATTTTCTTATACAAATGTTTAAGATGACTAACCCTTTTAGAACAATTAGCAAAAGCAACTAAAATAATCTGCAGTAGGTAAGAACTAAAAGAAGCTAACATAGTAATAGTGGACCTTGGAAATAGAAAATAATGTTGATTGAAATTAGCCATCATTATTGCGCTGTCATTGTGTTATTTGAAAGCTGTTGTATTTGAATGTGTAAAAAATAACGTTTTAATTCAGTTGCTTAATTGAATCAGTTATTTAATCAAAAAGAGAAAGTTGAATTATTTTTTTTCATGTTGGTGGCTTAAACGTACTGTATGCGTATCAACATTCTGGCAGCTGATTTGCTTTATCTGGTTCAGTTTTCGAGAAATAATTTTTCAAAAATTGAAACCTTTGGATATTTTTTTTGATATTTTGACCGTCCTAAAATTATGTTAGGAAATAACGACCGGCTTCTTAAACTTTGAATGAAATATTCGGCAAATACATGATGATTGTGTTGCAGTAATAAGATCGTAAAGAAAACGTATGTTAACCGAGATTTACGCGCAAGAGAGATGTGTGTTTATCGTCCTTATTAGATCATTGCTTGTTTAGCACACCTCAGTACGCGTCGTACGAGGTCGGACTGGAACTGACTGCGTCATTGAATAAATCTCTATTTGCTTTACTGGAGGCTAGTTTGTTTAGATAGTCATGTTGTATATCGGAGGGTCATATGTATTCGGTATCAAACGCGAAATTTAACTTTCTCAATAGAATAGTCTACGCTGTATACCTTGAACGCGGATCCTTTGTAACCATCAGAGGAATTTTAAGCGCAGCCATCATGTAACCAAAACAACGCAAACCGTCAATATATCGTATCTGAAACCAGTCAAATTTTCAACTTTTAGCAATAAATCACCGTAGCGCATACAGCTCATCAAATAACGCAATATTTATGAAAGTATGTGATACCGACATTCGACTGGTCGAGAGAACAATGACACTTTACATGTTTAACACAATGACATGTTTAACTCGTCTTTAGCTTTAGTCAATCAAATGTGATCAGTTAGCAGTAATGCAAGTTTATGTCCTTTTTAACACATTTCTCATAACTTTTGTCAACATATCTGGTGTTAATGTAGGCATTGCAGCATGGAAGTTATCCTGAAGTTAGTTGCTGCGTGTATTTTTTTTCTTTCAAAAATCCTCTTAAAAAATAATCAGGCGGCGTTAAGTTCAAGCACGCTGTTCTTACAGTTCTGATATGGAGCTTATTCCCAACTACATGCGTGATGGAACGATGTATTGTCGTTTCATGAGGTGCCAGTCGATTAGGAAATTTTTGCCTAAATTCTCGTTGAATTGCAGTTGTTGAATTATTTGTTTTAATGGAAATTACAACCATTTCACTGCATTTGTTAACTTGTATTCATCCATTAGCAAAATTGCACTTCGGCTTTACACAGCGACTAAACCAAACTATCACAAATATCACGTAAAAAAAATGATGCCAACAAAACGTTAGCATGACTAGCATGATCCCACCCTTTATAAATGCTCGAAGAACTGTATTATATTGTATACAGTGCTCTCATTTGAAAAGTAGCCACTCTCATTATTTCTTTTAGCAATTTATAGCAGGAAAATTGGCTTTATACAGAAAACACGTCAGTTTAGATATTGAGGGGAAGAAACCAATGTCCGTTATATCTCCTTACTTCCCGCTACCTGTACCGAGAAGTTTTAAATGACAAACCCTATCTTGTAATATATCATTGTAAAGGTTTTAAAAATCCTAATTAAACTGCGTTTACAACTGAAATCGATTGATTCGTTTTCGCAATAAAAGGAAAAAATAATTGTAAAATACTATCAATTGCTGTAAATAAAATGTTAAGCGCTTGTGAAAAAATTTTAATACAAAAATAAATTAATGAAAGAAATGTACTTTTAATAGATGCACCGTTAGCTAAACGATGTAAAATTTATTCTTTTCGAACGTTTGGAAAGATGTCTTTATCAATTTACCTGCATGTATGCGTAATTCTATTTCTTAGGTCCGGAATATCCCATGGCGGAATTTTGTATACAACTGTCTTTAGATAACCCCAGAGAACGAAATCTAGCGGCGTTATATCCGGAGATCTCGCCGGTCATTCCACAGCACCTATTCTGCCTATTCATTTGTCAGGAAATATTTGATCCAGCCATTGTCGAACATGTAATAGGTAGTGTGGTAGTGCGCCATTAGTTTGAAAGTATAAATTTGGTTCATCCAACAGTGGGTTTTCTTAATATAAAAATCGGACCTATTATTTCATTCCCCAGAATTCCAGCACAAACGTTATTCTTTTGGAAAAACTATGTATGACCCTCTCGAAACACATGTGGATTGTTATTATCCCAGTATCTAGAGTTATATTTATTTACACAGCCATTATGTAATAATGTTGCTTCTTCACTGAAACAAATATTCTTTATTAAATTCGAATCATTTTGGATTCCCCCAGTCATTCATTATTTCACAAAACGAATCTTTCTATCATAATTATCTTTGCTGAGCTGCTGAAGAATATTAAATTTGTATTGTTTTAAAATTTTGTGTATAGAACCAATGGAAAGATTTGTTACGTATTGATATCCTATTATCTGGGTTCCTTTCATTAAAAAGTCGGGCTCTTCTGCGAACCCACCTATTTTCAACACCAAAAATAAAAACAATTTCAATTTTCTCTTGTAAAGAATACATTGTTAATTTCTGTCACTGTCACTGCAACTGACCACTTGACAAACAATTGAAAATCGGCACTTCTGATATAAATCTTTTTAATTTTAGCTGCAATAAGGAATAACATGTGCATTAAAATACAAATGAGTGGCGAGCTAAAATAAAAATCTCTTAGTTTACTTTTTATATAACACACTGTTGCGATTCCGTTAAATACTAGGATTTTCGAGACTTTTAAAATTATATATTACATAATAGGGGTCGCCATTTAAAATTTTAGGTAGAGATAAGGAGGTGAAATATAAAATATAACGGACATTAGTTTTGAACTTCCTCCTCGATATCTAAATTACGTGTTTTTTCTCTAGAGCTAATTCTCTGTGCTAAAAGAATTAATGAGGGTGGTTCCCCTTGAAGTGAAGGCACTGTATATTTAGATGTAGACTTTGGTATATTGTTGAAAATAAATTACACACTTACTCAATTTACCAAATTATTTTATAAAGCTCTTCACAAACTATCCGCCAAGTATCCATTTAGTACTTCTACTGATATTCATCTCGTAATGTAAACCACAAACAAAAAAGATTTTAATCGATTAGAGGTTTCGTTTCATTCGTAAGCGCACCCTTCTTTCCCAAACCCCTTATTTTGTCGAACCTTAATTATAGTCTCGAACAAAAACGAGAACGAACAAAATGTAACAAAAGTGTAAAACACAGCCAACCTGACTAATAAGTGCTACAACAATTTTTTTGTTTCTTAAATTGGGCTTCGGGCGTCGTACATTAACCTTAGGGTAGCTGGAGAGGGTGATTTTTTATACGATTACGAAATCCCCCGACTGGAAATAGTTATCCTGATGTTTTGTATTGTTTTTGGTACAGTCTATTGCTTCATTTTTATAATTCTGGTTCTGGTTGATTTCGCTCATTATAGAAAAAATATATGTACAATTTGGAGTTGTTAGTTACAAATAATATATTCGCAAACTTTTAAACATTTATAAAAAGGGAACAAAACACATATTTTAATATAACCAAATATATTTCTTTATCAACGCATAAAATATTCCATAATTGACATAGGAATTATCGATACACAGTTAATGGTAAAAAATCGTAAGCTTACTATGTCTTCGCTTAACGTAATATAGTAAATAGGAATTGAAAATAGCAAAAGTTTATTGTTTTTACTGTTTTACTGTTTTAGATGGTTAATTAATTAATCAAACTAATTCCATATCGCTCTGATACATATAGACAAGAGACGATTCAAAGCCTCTGTGCAACCACTATACCACTTGATAAAAATTAATTCATGTTTTTTTTTCATTTGTCGTAACATACACTTCAACCCATCGACCTATTTTTGAACAGTGAAAAATGAAGTAGCCCAGTACCAGGTATGTCAGTTGCCAAGAAAAAATTTTCCATGAGGAAACCTTCCTTGGTTTTCAAGAAAAAATGCTTAATTGCAGGATGAATATCAACCATCCAGAAGGAAAGAAAGAAGTGAACTTGCTAATATTCTAAAACAGCCATTAAAAAAGCGCTATCTATCCGTCACAATTTCAATTTTTCAACACATTCTAGTATTTAGTAGTTAGTTTTTTCTTACAGCTTTTAAATAATAATCAACAAGTGTTAGGGTATACCTTCTTTATGATTAAAACCTTAAAATATCATATACGCTTTGTCTAAATTTTTAATGCTGGCTTTTCTTCAATTAATTAATTAACCTTTCATAAGAAAATCTTAACTATAACATAATATTGTAACAACTATTGTTTCCCTCACGCCCTAACCATAATAGTACCTATATATGCTCTTCTTCTTTTCTCATATATATATATATATATATATATATATATATATATATATATATATATATATATATATATATATTATATCTGTTCCTCCTGTGGTACTATAGCCCCTTAGTGGGCCTTGACCTCCTTCAACCTTTGCCTCCAACCGTATTGATATATTTAATCTATCTGAGGCTGTGTAACGAGGCCTGCAAACAAAGCAATAAGGCTCGTGACTTAGAGTTCGATTTGGCAACACTGTTGACTTCGCGTTTTGAGGGATAGCAGGCCAACATCTGATTCGTCTTCAGTACGAGTTTTGAACTGCCTAGAGTCACTTGGTGCTTGGTAGGATTCTTTTAGTGTTTTCTGAAAATGAGTGACAATAATTAGGAGCAACGAATTTATTTTTTTTTTAATTGAGTTCATACCGAATTCAATTTCAATTGGTAATACTTCTCTTGAAGTATTCGTCTTGAATCTACTTGGAACTCTGACCTGTCCTGTATTAAAATCCATCACATAATAAAGAACTCAAAAAAGGATCGATTTAAGATTCGGTTTCAATCGTTAGCTCATCCTTCCTTTCCACTTCCTTATTTTTTCTGGCCTTTATTACAAGCCCGAACTAAATTGGAAAGGGAACAAACGAAATGTAACAAAAGTGTAAATTAGAACCATCCGACTGATAACTGACACAAGTTTTTTGTTTCGTAAATTTGACTCCTTGGGTCATATATCAACCTTGGGGAAGTAAAGAAAGGAGGTGATTTTTATATGATGAAGTCTTTTTAATATTTGTTTTTGTTTTTTTTTTGGTCCAGTTCTTCGCCAAGTTTCTAATTTGTTTAACTCGAAGCGAACTATTTGACTTTCAAGTTTATAATTGAATATCCTTAAAGTTTATTATTGTGTGCTAGAGAGATAGGATTTAATGTTTGTATTGCAGGACCGTCTAGGGTTTAGTTAATATAATAGGAAACTTTTGAAAATTAATAAAACAAAATATATTTTATTTCAATGCACACTAGCATTCCTTAGGCCTTAGATTATATACCATAAGAAATATTGACGACAACAGATTCCGTCTGCGACGGACTCAAATAAATATTGCATGGTAGAATATCTGGAAAATATGGTGCAAAATATCTCAATTTCCAGTTTTCCTTTAATCTGAAAGCTAACGAAAGCTCTACCAACAGTAGATTTTAATTCAACGCAACTACAAGTTTGTCCTACAAATTTAAAACTAAACACCATATCATTTTTTATTTTCTAGTAGCGCGTTTCGCTAGCCAGATTAAAATCATCAATCATAAATGATTGAATCATCTCCTGATGATGCTAACATGGTTATCGAAACAGGTGTCCGGAAAATTTGAAAAAGTGATTTGGTGTTTAGTGTAACTTTTTTTTAGTTGTGTTTTATTGATATATTTTAGTATTCATTCTATTTACTGCGCGATCATTTCAATCAAAAAAAAATAAAAATTAGAAACTCTATACGAAGTGTGGCTATTAAATAACGAGACCGACGCTGCTACAGAAGAAGTACGCATGCGTCAAACGCCAGCGATTAACAGCTGTACCTCTCACTTCTGTAAACAAATACGTATAATCGTAGCTTTCGTTCGCATTAGAGTTGTTTTTTGTTTCGCCGGAAAAATGTTAAGTGTACCAATAGAGCAACGAATTGTTGTGAAATTTCACTTGAAACTTGGAAAAACCGTTATCAAATCTTATAATTTATTGAAAGAAGTATATGACAATGAACGTTTATCGCGTGCACGTGTTTTTGAGTGATTTAAGGATTTTCAAGATGGCCAAGAAGACATTGAAGATGATCCACGCCCGGATCATGCTTTCAAGTCAAAAACAGATTACAATATCGAAAAAATCGGTAATATGGTTCGATCTGACCGTCGTTTAAGCATTCGTGTGATTGCTGAAACTGTAGAAATTGACAAATAATGCGCACAGCAAATTTTACACAACAATATTAACATGCAAAAAGTTTGCGCCAAAATGGTGCCTAAAATTCTCACGTTTGAACAACAAGAAGCTCCCAAAAATGTTTATAATGACACTTTCACTGCCATTAAAAATGACCCAAACGAAGCGCCAATCCATTCTGTGAAAGAGCTCAAATTCATCGAGAGCCGAAAAAGCTCGAATGAGCAAATCAAAATTCAAAGCAATGATGTTTTTGTTTTTGTTTTTGTTAGTATTCATGGGATTGTGTACCTTCACATAGTTCCTGAAGGTCAAACTATTAATCAACATTACTACCTTCACGTTCTTTCTGAATTCCGTGAAAGAATAAGGAAAAATCGACCCAAATTGTGGAAGGATATATCATGGGTTCTCCACCAAGATAATCCGCTGGCTCATTTCGCATTGTCTGTCAAGAGGTTTCTAGTCAATTACGGCATCCCAATGTTAGATCATCCACCTTATTCGCTGGATCTTGCCAGGTGTGACTTCTATCTGTTTCCTAAAGTAAAATCTGAATTATAAGAAACAAGATTTGAATAAGGTGAAGCTGTGAATGAGAAAGGGGCATGCGTTCTGAAGGAGCTGACGGAACAAGACTTACAGCGTTGTTTCAAACAATGGAAGATTCGCATGGAGCATTGTAGGAATAGAGGAGTGGTGTATATTGAAGGTGATAATAAGTAAATATGTATGAAATCAAAATACAGACTAAAAAACAAAATACTAAAAAAATACATTTAACAGTCACACCTTATATAAAAACCCCGTACAAAGGCATAATACGGTTTTTGAAATTTTTTATGATTTTTACAAATAATTTAAAAGAATATTCAGAAATGGAACCAAATTCAGAATATTGTATTTTTATTTAGTTATTTGATATGGTTTTATTTCCATTTTAGATTTAATTTTAATTTAACCGTAAACTGCTGAAACACACAGGATAAACCACTTCTTCAAATGTAAATTTCCTGGTTTAAGATAAAGAAACCATCCTAGTGTTATTAAATTACCCTTGCTTCTCGTGCCATACAAGCTGTTGACTGCTAATTTTCTGTTTTTTGTTTCGAAATGCAATTATTTGAGCATGAATAAAATTTAATATTTTAATAAAAATATTTTAATCTACAGCATTTTGGAATATTTACAACAAAAGTTAGATTCAGTAATGAGAAAATCTTTAGATGTGATTCATTCATCAGCGAATTTCTATTTTTTTTAGTAATTTGTAATATCTATGAAAATAAGACGGAGAAATACGAAAAAAGAGTTGGCTGTAAAAATCCAAAACAATCCAAAATCCAAAACAAAACCAGAAATGACCATATGGATAGTATCTAATGGTTTTAATCGCTCTTTCAATAAATAAGCTTCAATAAATATTTATTGCACATTATTAAATAAAAAAACTATAAAATATGGTTTTAATATACAGGGTATAAGGAAAATAACTTTCGAAAATTTAACCAACGATTATAGACTCAAAAACTTAAGGTAAGTTAAATTAAGTTGTTAAATCACCAATCCAAAAGTTACGATGATAATTATCATTTAAGCCAGCATGTGTAAAAGCATATTTGGTAAATAATAATTGAATAGTATTTAACGAAAAAAAAAATGTAAATAAACTAATGAACATTGCTAAAACAATTTAAAAAAAATAAGAATCTAAGAACATCAGCCAAAAAATGAAAGTGGCAACATCGTATTGATTGATTGAGATGATCCCCAAGACAATGAGGTATCTGTATTTTTATTCCATTACAAATCAAAGCTGTAGTCTGTACGCGAATATCATGATATGCTTCTTATTTACGGAAAAGCGGCTACCAACCACATTCAAAATATACCAGGATTTTTTCAACATGTTCGTTAAAATAGGTTAGAATGGTACCACGCTTGCATATTCTCAAATAGTAGATATTTTGGACATTTATTTTTATAAAACAATTATTCATGTGTTTCTTAGTGGAATGTGAATCGTTTAAAACGTGTTATGGTGTGAAAAATTAGTGCTGGTTATTTCATCAAACCAAATTTATACCGAAACTCATGGAATAAATTATTATAAAAATACTACATTTTATTTTGAAATAATGCCTTAAGATAACAATGAAACAAAAAGCTGAATTTTGATGTTATCAATTGTTACAAAACTGGTTTTGCCAGTTGTTAGGAAAATAAAATTGTTTTCCGCGGAAATGGTTGCATGTTGGATACATCCTTTAAGAACACTTTTTTCAAAATAATGTAAAGAATAGTTGATAAAATTTAAGAACATTATTTCCTTTACACCCTTTATACCAAAAAAAAAAAGTTTTGAAACATTTAATTTATTGGATTATTTTTGTAATTTTTGTGTATATCATGATGCTATTATGTACTGATAAAAAAAAAGAAGTTCCGGTTACATTTCCAAAAAAAAATATATCTAGGAGTAGATCCACCATGTCAATATAATGCTCTGTATCTCTGAAAAATATACACATAATTATATGATTTACGTCTGGCAAGGTATCTCAGGTACGTATCCACATGCTTCAAGTTAATTTAAAATTGCGGGCAGTCGGAGTAATTGTTCATGGCATTGACCAGTGCTATCCCGTACATCATTCGGCAGTCCCTTGATAAGTATTCTATGGTTCATTAGTTAAAGGATTGACAAAAGCTGTTAAATACATGTTTTATCAGCGATAAGTATAAAGATCTCGCCAGTCACTCCCATATCAATATCATATACTGGACTGTTTAATAAACAGGATGCGGCCTGCTATTATCTGGCTGAAAGACGAGTTTACATATCAGGCTACATTTACACTTCCTCCAATGGTTAATATGGGTGACCTACTTCCCAAGCCTATAGCCCCACATATGATAATTCCAGGTCGGATACAGCTTGGTGTTCGAATCTGAAACTTAAGTTTCATCTCTCACCCCGAAAATTTCTTTTACACATATCATAACCATTTAAACAAAACCTGGACTTATACTAATACCGATAAAGTTCTATTCAAGTTCTTCTCTTCTATAAGTCCAATTCAATCCTAGTTCGGCACAATTCTAATTGACGTATCTTCTGATGATCTGTAATAGGAAGCACTCAATAAGGAAAATAAGCGCGCATCTCTATTGTAAGTAAATATCGATTATTAATTATCTTCGATACGAATATTTGCATGTCGACTTCTAGGAGAACCAAAACTTAGTGTTTGCGCATAACTCCAAAACCTAGTACTTGCGATAACAGACCTTGGAAACCCTTGGCTTTTGATATTCTTATGCCGCTAAGTGTTTATTGAGTTGCCTAAATTATTGTCACTCTTTCAGATATCGACCATTATCGAACGGTTTTAACTTCAATTATCAGGAACTGATCTTCAATGTGACGCAGCTTACCCTTGCGGCTACATAACCCTAATATTCAAATCATTATTTCAGGTCTCGCTATTTCATAAAAACTTAAACCTACTTTACGTTTGTTCCTTTTGAAATGCGGATACGATATAAGGACGACGTGAAACATGATTTCCTGCCATTTTAATATTCTTAACAGAAATATAAGAACACTGATAAGCTTAGTAGTACACAAAAAATACCTTAATAGACTTTTTTTTCAAAAATCCGTTTACTTTTACATTTTAAACAATCTCATACTGAAATAATGGAAAGCAAACACGCGGTATTTCAGTTTCTGTATTCAAGATATGCTAAACTGTAAGAATAATTTTAATTCAATGCAACTATTTGTAATGGAGTTGCATCTCTTTGTTTCAAAGAATATTTCTTGCTTTTTTCATATTTTTTCTTCTTCTTTGTATTTTTCTTCACTGAAGAGTCGTGACCTATGTAAACTTACTTCGTTTGCGTACTTTTCGGACTATTTCTCACCAACATTCTCTATTTCTGGATTCCTTGGTTACATATTGAAGAGATGTACTAGTTGGGTATATCATTTGATTTGTCCATCTTTTTGAAGGTCTGCAGCATTATCTAGAACCCTCTATCCCTCCCTGCACCATCACTATTTCGAAGTTATTTCATCCTTACGTTCAATATGGCAGATTAATATTAGTGTTCGTTAATAAGTAATTTGGGATAGCCTTGTGGGTTTGTTAATTTCTTGAAAAACGGATGCGTTTATTCGTCTGGCATTTCACGGTATGATATGAAGCACCTTCATACTGATCTCCAGTAAAAAAATTTAAAAAAATCAATGCGTTTGAGGTCTTGTTTTTTAATGGTCCACGTTTCAGCGGCATATAGTAATACTGGAAAAACTAAGGTTTTTATTATTTGTTTCTTTGTGTACTGTGTTATGTCCCTATCCCTCCAGATCTGCAAATCATATTGTATTTCTTTCCATTTCGCATCTTGTCATTCTGATCTCTTGAGTATTACCGCCTTCGATATTAAAGCCCCAATATAGACGAAGTAGCTAGCTAAATTGCTCTATTTGGCTGATGTTAGGCATGTTGTTGTTTTGACAGCCGAGAATATTTTCAGTCCGTAATGATGGCTTCCATAATTTATTTTTTTGATAATTAAGGCCAGTTCCTCGCCCGATCTCACAAGAAGTGTAATGTCATCAGCATATCTTAAAACGGTTATTTTAATACCGCCAATATAAACACCACCCGTCCAATCTTCGAGAGCTCTACGCATGATAAATATTTTAGCGCACTTAACTACACAGTTTAACTAACAGTTGCTACCGCCATTTCTAATATATATTTGAAATTAAATTAAACTCAAATTCAATCGGTTAAATTGATTCGGCCATTACACAAAGCCCTCAATAGGGTATCCGTTATTGCATCAGCGAATTCATTTGGCACCTAGCCCTACTCTCTATTGAAATTCGTTCGGTAATATTATCACAAAAAAAAATCGATTAAAGTTTCGTTTTCTTTCAGAACCTTAGCATTCTTTCTGGTTCCGTTATTTTGTTCGTTCTTAATTACAATCTCGAACAAAAACACAACGAAAAAGGACAAAATGTAACTAAATTGTAAATCAAGACCTGCCCGACTGATAACTGACAAAACAAAATTTTTTGTTCCCTAAAGTTGGCTGCGTGAGTCATATATCAACTCTGACGAAGAGCGGGAGGGTTATTTTTTATAGGACTATGCAGTCCCGGGATTGCCAGAAACTCGCTTGAACTTTGATACTGTTTTTGGTCCAGCTGGACGTCCAGTTAAAGGTTTGTTTAACATGAAGCGAGCTACTTATGTTTGTCGAGTTGGCTTATGGCTCAGACTGTGGCTTTTGTGTGATCACTAAAATACAACAATTGTAATTTATTTCCACCTGCTAAGAAAATGTATTAAGTAGTTAATAATATAAATAAGAAATTTAAAATTATTAGAAATTTAGAGTTAATAAGAAATATGAAATTAGAAAATAACTTATTGTTATTTAATTTTAAGGGGCTATATTTTTCTTTTGAAATACCTCATTGTTTCATATATTTCAGATGTATAATGAAAATCTTAGGTAGTATTGTTGTAGCTCAAAATATGAATTGAGATTTTGTAGGCATTGAATATATTGTTTTTATCAAATATGGATTTTGCTAGAAAAAGTAATGGTAAAAAGTATAGGGAAGAGCCAAATAGATCGTATAATATACCTTGAGATAAGGTTGAGAGTGATAAGGGTCATCTGGCCAGAATGATGTAAAATTTCTTGTGTGGGCAGTTTCTTGGTAACATAATATCAAGGTGAAAATGCATTTTCTAAAAATGCAGAATATTAAATTCAAAAGTCATAGTTTTTATGTAGAGAGGATCAATTTGTATTTTCCAAGGTGAATTCAGTGCGTGGTCTCTGTTTTTTACCATTTTCGTATTTAATTTTCATTTATATTCCTTCGAATGTAAATCTTGTCTTGTAATTTGGCTAAACCTTGCTAAGCTTAATGGGGCAGGAACGTCCATTTGAATGTTTACAATTTCCTTACAGCTCTTGCTGTATATCTTATAGTCCATCTCTAGTCGATGTTGGGAAATAGCAAATATATTTACTCGAAAAGTTGCATAGAGGACCCGCGGAGAAACTTCATCCATGTTCCATGCCAAAATATCCATATATAAATATTCTCCACGAGCCCACTATATGATTTTTTAAAAATATTTTTAATATTTTGAATATTTTCAAATATGATTTGTTTGTTTATGACGGCTACATGTTGTTCTTGGTATGTGACGGCTTTACTTCGGTCTGATTATCTGAACTCCGCATGTTACTTGACATGCTATTTTTATATAACGTGGGCTTATGGCAAATTCTAGACCTGTAATAATGGACACTGATTCTAAAAAAAGGGACAACGCTTTTTAAATAAAGATATTGCAAGGCAAAGGACAGTACGTGGTCATACAATAACGTAACTTTAAAGAATTAATTAAAGCGAACAGATGTAAATATTCCATAAAAGATGGGACATACTAAAAAATTCGTTAGGGTGGATTGCATGAAATCATACATTGAACCGAACGCCTTGTATGAGAATAATGGGAGAGATTACTACCTATTTCCTATTGAGCATAATCCTATTTATTCTAAGTCTTATTAAACATATTTATAATATATTGTTTTATATTTAATTCGAAAGTTAAATAGTTTTGATTTGTAACTTTTTGAATGAAACGACAATATTTATAATGTTGACTCAGGCTTCGTTTGTTATTTTATATTTCGTTTATTATTCAGCGCAGCAAGCCTTGGATGACCTTGGCTTTTGATGTCTTTATAACGTTGAGTGTAATTGGTTTGGTTTATTGTATAAGGTGTAAGGTTATTGGTTTGGTTTGGGTCTGTATAGGGTTAAGTATAAGGTTATGGATTTGGTTTGGGTCTGTATTGCGGTGTATGTGTTACGGTCACGCTTCCTCATACCGACGCCGCTTAACTTCAGTTATCGAGAACCGATGCTCGACGTGGTGTGGCTCGCCCATGAGGCGATTTTTAATTTTACCTAAATAAGAAGTAGGGTAGACTCGGGTAAGACTGATCCACTGGCAATAACGATCAGTAAGATATTTCTAACGTGGATAGAAATAAAATCTTGTAACATTGCTAGTTTAAAACTGGTGCTTGTAAACTGTAAAACGCCGGCAAACTTTTCCTGAACAGATAAGTAATATGTGTTTAATTATTTAACACTCAGATGCATGACGGTGGTCTGTCAATCCAGACAAAATACATAAAGTGTTGTAAATTTCCAGATACATTTTGTAAAATATTGCCCTTTTAGGTACCTTTCAGATTATTTGCCTCCTACTTTTTGTCATACAAAAGTGACTAATATTTTTCTATAATACGATGTAATGGGAGCTTTTGCCATGATAGACCACCGTCGTTACAATGTGCAATATTATTTGTGACTCATAAGAGGATCCACCTAGGAAATATGTGGTAAATTAAAATACATCGACTATCGCTAGTGCTATAAAACGTTTATTTAGTCTTGTACAAACTTTTTGTTAGTCTATAGTCCAGAGCGTACGAAATAATAGATCATTTTTGTTGATGTTGAGGTTAATTTCAAAAAGTCGTGATAGTGCGTTTTTTTTATTGCAAGTAAAGTATAAATATTTTATACTTTGACTTTCGATATCTAATATTTATACTCTTAATAGTAATTTTGGATACAACATATTAGCAGGGGCGCTTATGAAAAAGAAGTGTTGCGACTCAGAAATCTTTATGAAAGTGTATTAACTGATGACGAGAACTCTGTGGCGGATAGCATCATATTGCCAGATAAAGAGGATAAGGGCTCAGATGGCAGCATACCAGACAGAGAGGAAGAGATATTTAGTGATCATCAAATTAGGTCTGAGCAAGAAGAAGAGGACGAATTTTCAGATAATAAGGTGACGGGCGTTTGTTCTATTATAGTAAAGGTGGGACAAAATGGAAAAAATAGCACCACCTAAGAATATTCGCACTAGAAAATATAGTTTCCCATCTGCCATGATTCTTGGAATCATTTTTTTTTAGTGATGTAATTGATCTAGTAGTAAAATACACAAATATCTATATAACGGAAATATCAGAACGTTGTAAGGATTAAAAATTACTACTGTCTTGGAAATGAGAACATTCATTAGTTTTATTTATTAGCTGGTTTAGCAAGATGGTTTAGGAAGTGAATTGTTTATTGCAACCATGGTCCAAAAACGGTTTAGATTTTTATTGAAGGTCATATGCTTTGAGACAAAGGAAATAGAGCTGGAAGATCTGAAATCTATAAGTTAGCAGTTGTAAGAGAAATTTTTGAAAAGTTAAATGAGAATTTTACGAAATATTATACTGTTGGAGAGTATGTAACCCTCGATAAAATGCCTTTTGCATTTCATTTCATGTACATTCCGAACAAGCCCAAAAAGTTTGGAATTAAAGTTTTTGCCACTCTGGATTCTAGAACTTTTTCCACAAGCCATATGGAAATATATGCTGGTATACAACCAGATGGACCATATAAGTTAAATAACTCCACGAAAGCAGTTACTTTAAGAATGTGCCAACATTTTTCTGCGACAGGACGAAACATAACAATGAATCGTTGGTTTACTGGTGTTAGTGTTATTAATAAACTTGTTACAGAACATAGGCTTACTGTTCTTCGAACAATCAAAACCACTAAGCGGGAAATACCAAGAATTTTGAATGATGTAAAAGACAAACCATTCTTCAATGTTTGCCTTTGGAGAGAAAATGATGGTAGTCTTATATGTATCACGAAAAGCAAAACACATTTTATTGTTGCCACTGATACAGTAGACGACAAAAGTAGCAAACCAGAAATTAATTTATTTTACAACGCAATGAAATGGGGAGTGGATATTGTGGACAAAATGGCTCCAACTTACAATGTGGTCGGAAATATAAAACGTTGGCCCTTAGTAACTTTTTATGGAATGCTACATATTACATCTATCAACACTTTTATAATTGTAATTCTGATATAAAGACGATTACTAACTAAAGAACGACGACTGTTCTTAAAAAGCTTGGGAAAAGAACTAGGTAAAAGACCACATGTGTTCGAGGGCAAATTCTTCGGGACTGCACACGTACATTCGCGACACCGCTGCAAAATATTCTTAAACTAGAAGGCAAGATGAACCTGATCTTCCTCCACATAAGAGGGGTCATTGCAAATATTGTAAAAAATGCAAAACATGTTATTTTTGCAAAAGTTGCAAATACTGCCTCTACATGGAGCACATTTTAGCCTACTGTAGAGAATATGTGCACCAACAAGCGAATAGTTAAGGTTAATGTTTAAGTTGCTCCAATTTCTGCAACGAAATTTTTTAATTATATTTATTTGCATTTTTTGTTAGTTTCAAATCACAAAACATTTTGCGATTTTCTGTAACTATTTAAATAAATAAATAAATAAATAAATACACACTTTATTTAGCAAATACAGCTAATAATAACAAAACAAAAATCAATATCCAAAAAAAACTAAAAGTAAGAAAAATTCTAAAAAATCTTTACAAAAGAAAATACAGTCAAAAGGCAATAACCAACATTGTTCAAATGATAAAACACTCTATTGCTTCAAATAATAATTTAACAGTCTATTAAATACATGCACATTAGAAGCGCTCCCTATGTGGGCGGGCAAAGCATTGAAGAGACAAACACCTTCCCAAAACAATGTATTCTGGAGAGCAGGAGTTCTCACAATTGGTACATCATAATTGTTCTTAGAACGGACATCGTAAGAATGCATATTTACTCTTTGTACCAAAAAAGTATTCAAATAATCGGGCAACAAATTATGTTTTATTTTATATATCAATCGAATGTTAGCCCTTTCAATGGCCCGCGCAACCGAAAACCAATCCAATGACCGCAACATTACCTCTATCGGTGTATACCTATTACAGTTCAATAGTACACGCATAGCCTTGTTCTGCTGTATTTGAAGTCTACCAATACTCTCCTTATTACATGATATCAGCACAGACATACAATAGGTAAAATGGGGTAAAACTATAGTATTATATACAAGCCTCTTGGACCATGGTGATAAATGTGACGATATACGACTAAAGAACCCTATTTTTTTCCCAATCTTTCTACATAGATAACTGACATGATTACAAAATGTTAGCTGAGGATCCAACAGTACTCCTAAGTATTTAATTTCATTTACAATTTCAATATCACAATTATTTATATTTATTTTTAACCCATTAAGTCTTTTGCAGTTTGCTTTAGACCCTATCACCATGCACCTTGTTTTCAGTTCGTTTAGTTTAAGTTTATTTTTGCATAGCCATCTAAATAGTATTGCCAGTTCACTATTCATGGTTTCAACCATCTCAGGCAAATTATACCCAGACACAAATACGAGAGTATCATCTGCAAAAAGACTAATAAAACATTTATCCAATATTGTAGAAATATCGTTGATATATATCAAAAACAGCAACGGGCCCAAAACACTACCCTGAGGAACTCCCCACGCACTTTTCCACAACATTTCCCTCAACCCTCGTCCTATGATATTTGTCTGTTAAGTAACTCTTGATCCATTTTAAGGCTTTTGATCTTACACCATAACTTAATAATTTTTTACACAGGATATCCCGATCAATAGTTTCGAATGCTCGCTTTAAATCTATAAATACACTAAGCACAGTTTTTCCGACTATAAAAAAACTAAGTCCCTAAAGAAGAAGTTGAGGAGATATTCTAAAGTTTTTTCCGAAGAAGAAGAAAATGAGCTGGTGGATTACCTGAAAGAATTAGATAAATGATTTACGGATTAGTTAAAAAGGATATGTGTAAAATGGCTTATCAGTATGCGGAGAAAAAAAATCACCATCCATTTAATAACAATCAAGCAGGTGAGTAGCCTCCCCTCCCCCACAACCAGCAAGCGCCAACCACTTGATGCTGCTGTTTACGGCCCGTTAGGGAAATATTTTGAAAGAGCGCTTGACAAATGACAAGAAGCTCATCTGGCCCAAAAGGTAACCTTTTTTGACGTAGGCTAAATATTCGCAGGAGTATTTCTTCTAGTAATACTGTAAGTGATAACATTACCATTTTTACAGACCTCGATTTCGCACCCTCAGTTGTGACCGATATCAACCAAGTGGATTCGATGGAAACTCCTATAAATACCACCTCTTTAACAACTAATGTTGATGGGCCATCAGGAGTACCCAAAGAAAAATTAGTTGAAGTTACAGATATGATAACAATTATTCAAACTGGCATTGAACATAAAGCAGCTAACATAAAGAAGGACTATGATGTAGAGGCAAAACCTAATCCAATAACCATAAATCAATACGACGTTACCCCATCACAAAAAAAAGATCAACTTGATTTCCAATATTTTTATTCTGCCAAGAGTCGTAGAAGAATTTGAATAAAATACGAACCTAAACTCATCAAAAAAGAGAGGGTTAAAAAAAAAAAAGAAACATGAACGATGAGCCATGAAAAAAAAGAAAATAAACGATGAATATAGACGAAAAATCAACAAATAAAAAAACGAAAAATTATATGAAATCCAAGCAAGCGCTTATGTGCCCTAAGTCACCTAAAGAAGAATGTCCAGAAGACGATATAAGATGTTTGGAATGTAAAGGGCTGTTCTCTAATTCGCGTCCACGGGAGGTTTGGATTTAATGTACTATTTGTAAGAATTGGGCTCATAAATTATACATTTATTACAAAACTGGGGTGTATTTTTGCGATCAATGCAAAGACAATATTATTTCAAACAGACATTAATGCTAACCCAACCGAAGTATTTCCACTACATGAATGAGAACGAACATATTTTTTTTTACTTTTAAAATATCACAGTTTGTTCATTTTATAATCGTTAATAATTTTTTTATGTTTATTTATTGTTTTATTTGTAGAAAAAATATAGTAATATATTTGGCAAATCCTGATCGATTTTGCTCTAAAAATGATCGGTTTTGCCCGGGGGTACCGAGCAAAACCGATATTTTACAAGTTGTGAATATTTTATCTTTTGCAGCCTTAGTTGTAATTATTTGAAATTTAATGTTCGAAATACCTGTACACAAAATGTAAATTTAACTATTTATGAAAGCTCTATAAAATCCAAGTAAGTTTAAGTGTTTTATAATAGTTTAATGTAAGGTGATCGGTGCTGCCCAAGTCTCCCCTAGTTTAATATGTTTAGCTTTATTTGTCAATTACAATCTTTCTTAATTATACGTTAATTAAATAATATTGATATAAATATTTTGTTAGATGTTTTATTAGAGAACTATTTATGTAATATTGCATATGTCGTATATCTAAAATAAATTACAAATTCAGTTAAGATGTAAGAATGTCATACAAAATGGTTTTAGTCTGAATACTTTATAGACATCAACTGACCTTTACAGACGAGGCCAACTTATAGAACCAACTGATCGTTATAGAGATCACTTAAAACATATCAGATGGGGCCAAGTCAGATGAATAACCAAGGTGGGTACAGTTATTGCCACTTATGTAACCCTTCCTCGCGTTTAATTACTGAGTTTCAACTAATTAGCTTATGTCTAAATTCGCAAGCTTCTCATGTCTAATAGGTGTAACCGTCTTTAGTTTCCCTAGACGTCATAGATGAAGGCGATGTAGCTATTATGGGTGTTACTTTTTTACTGTCCATTCGACTTTTTTATATCGTATAGTTAAAATACAGAGCTTTTCTCTTTTGGTCATATACAGAGCCTTCATTTAATCTAGAAATCACGTTACTTATAAAATGTAGACAACCAAGATGACAAGTTGGTAATGGTTAACATGAAATCACTATCTTTTTTAAACTACGACTTACGTTTATTTTTTTTTTCAATTTTTATAAATAATATTTTCTTAGAATTATATATACAGCTTAACAGTAATAACAATAATAAACATAACAATTTGACCAATCATAGATTATTTTCAATCTAAAGCAAAAAAATATTAAAATCACTACATCGAAGCAGATGCCATGGAATGAAAAAATAAGAGAAGCGCAGGTTGTAAATTTTTTATGAGAAAATATTGTTGATCAAATACAAATAACGAAAAGTGTTTCTTTTAAATAACCAGATGTGTTTAAGAGGTGCTTTTAAAACAGTTTTTGTTGTCAGGAAGCAGAGAAACTGTGAAAATACAAAATACATGGGAAATTGCAGTAGTATTTTCTGGTGGCAAATGATACTACCTTAAAATAATTCACCATAAAAAATGGCTCTGTGTATTTCATGGTTGGAGTCAAATCACTAATAATATTCGCCGATATGTAAATATTTGCATTTTTATTGGATGCAACATGTAAATTATACATCAATTAAAATAAATTTCTTTTTTATCCAATTTAAGTTAAATTCATATACTTTTTGACACCAACTATTTCATATAATATATATTTTCTTACATTATGTCAAATTAATATATATTTATAATACCTATATACGTACTTCTTACGGTTATAAATTTTAAGATTTTCAGAGGGCAGCAAATTTTCCCGAAAGAAATAAAAAAAGGTCTATAATAACGTTACAAAAACCTGACTGAAGGCTCCTATAGAGCTATAAAAATCTATTACTTATTGTCAGCTCGTTATAAGGGCATTTGATACAGAAAATAAAGCAAAGGAAGAAGATACCCTTTGTGGCATCAAGATGCCGCAATACTAGAAAATAAATTTTAAAAAGTGTAATATTGTAATAATATGATTATAAATCTGTATTCAAGTGAACAATATCTTCTGTCAAGTGAACTAATATTTAAATAATAACATTATAAATATAATAAATAAATTATGCAATGTTTGTTTTAAAATATTTTAGGATGTTGCTAAAACTATGGCTTTATTTTAAAATTTCCTTCATATGCTGGTTTTTGAAACGAATAGGTATGAAGTTGAGAGAGTCTTTACATACATTATATTTGCGATATTTGCTCATTGTAGAATATTTAAGGAATTCTTAAATAGATGTGAATAAAAACGCAGGCAGTACCACTTAACAAATTCCTACGTGTCATTTAGCTCTTCAAGATAATCAATTTCTGCCATGACCTATTTAGTACCCTGTACTCTCGTCAGGTAAGGTCAGGTGGATTTCTCACGGAAAATATTTCATTCTCCTACAACACCAAACGAGATAGGGTATTTGGTTCAATAGTATTATGTGCGCTATTCATATCTATTTCAGTATATCAGGTATATTAAAACTTCGAGGTATTAAATATATCGTGATATAATAAATATATTGAACATTAACCGATATAAAATGATGCATGATAAGTTATTAGGTGAGTCTATAAGTAATATAGATTATCTTCACAATATAAAAACAATATCATCTACTGACAATGATTTAACTTAATATAAGATAACTTATATTTTATTTAAATATATTGATATTTATTTTAGTGGCGGCTCGTGAGTGAGAGCGTTGGGGAGCCGCCCTCCAGCATTTATCACAGTAAATAATTTTTCAGGACAAAATACCATATTTTATTTCCGTTCAGTTTCTTTCCACTCATTTTAAGATATTATTAAAAATTAAAATCTCCAAATGTAGAAGAACGTCTGTCGACCCACCACACCGAATAATGCGGATAAAAAATCCTTTCCCCACAATTTTTACAACGTTTGTCGGATGTTTACCTCCAGCGACCGTACGTCACGTTAACTTATCTTGTCGTTGGCGTTACATGTTTTGTTGGTTGCCAGAATTCGGGGGTTTAACTGCTTTCTAAACAAGCGATTTGGACGTAGATTCCCTGCGATCGAACGTATCGGTTATTAGTTTTAAAAGCTGATTTTATGAGTGCGGAGCGTTACATATGTCTGGAGTCGGGTATTTTATTCGCCGCGCGAATACATGTTTGACTTTTCGACTTTGAACTTGATTAAAACATATTTAAGAAATTCAATGGGGGAAGATAGACTAAATGCTTTAGGTATGTTAAATATTGAAAGTGCTATAGTCGAACTAATTTCGGACTTAATGAAAAAGTTATTGAAAAATTTATTTTGGACAAAAACAATGACAATGACAACAAAAAAAAATGGAATTTCACTTTAAAAACTAGGAAACGGCTAGGTGCTATTCACCGACAAAAATGTGTACAATAACCCTTTTTTATCATAAAACTTTGTTATTTTTTTGAACCTCTTAACTTTTCATGAACTTTTTCGAATTTTCTCTATTGATTTGCAGTTACAATAAACTGTTTGAATGGTTTACTCTTCAGGAAAAGGTAAGTAGCTACTTATTCATTCCTTCATCTGCGTAACAAGCAACAAGCCATCCTCCAATGTCCTTGTAAGTACTAACAATACAAAATTTTAATGATTTCCTGGTTCACCTGCTGTATAGGGTTTCAATAGCACGAAAAGTAAAAAGGAGGACGAGGAAAGCAAAAAAATCAGCAGCACTATTTTCTTCTAAGCCCTCCCAATTTAAAAACCCACGAGCCGCCATTGGTGCTTATCATAAAATTTTGAAAAAAAATTAGGTGAATCCTATAAATATGGAAGAGAAAATGTAGAAAACCACGATTTACGTTTATTAATTTATTTCAGTTTTTATAAATAATCTTTTCTTTGAATTATATATACAGCTTAATATACAGATAACAAAATATGTCAAAATTTAAGGAGTCACTGGCTGAAATTGAAGTTGATCCAGGTATTAGCCGCAAAGCTAATACCATGAAGCCATGATAAAGCCATGAAGTTTTACTTCATGGTCCACAATACAGAACTGTTTATAATACCTGAATAAAGTGCAGAGAGAAAAAATGTGATTGTCACATCAACTTTCAGTTTAAAACAAAATCAATATGTAACCATCTGTAGTGCTGTATTATCCTGGTTAGACAGAGATCATTTTCTTGAGCAAATTATTATTGGATATTAAGAATGAATTCTACACGGCAATTTGCATAAAAAGAAACAATAGTTAACAGCAGAACAATCACCTTTGCTCATTCCAAAATCAGGTCTTAACCCTAAAACTTTGTTAATGTCAGCATTGTTAGATTTTACATGAATTATTGACTATGACGTTTTAAATCTTATTGCAAATATAATTGCTAAATATTATTGTGCTCAGCTTAATAGACAAAATATTGCTTTGATTCAAAAACGTCCATGACTGATTAATCGAAAGCGAATTATTCTGCAGCATGACAATGCAAAACCTCATAGTGCCAGAATCATTCAAGACAAATTGAAATAATTACTTTAGAAAGTACTTCCTCACCTACCACATTATCCTGATATTGCATAGTCAGATTACCATCTTTTAAAAAACCATGAAACATTTTCTTCGTGGAAAAAAATCCCACTGCGACAGCTATCAAAACTGCACTTGAAAAATATTTTACTTCAAAATCAATCCCATATTACAAAAAAAGGAAATAGAATAAAATTTAAAAATAAATAAATAAAATAAATACACACTTTATTTAGTATATGCAGCTAATAGTAACAAAACAAAATATAAAAGAAAAAAAATAAAAGTAAGAAAAATTCTAAGAAATCTTAACAAAAGAAAATGTAATCAAAAGACAATAATTAATACTGCTCAAATGATTAAACACTATATTTCTTCAAATAATAATTTAACAGTCTATTAAATACATACACATTAGGAGCGGTCCTTATGTGGGCGGGCAAAGCATTGAAGAGGCAGACACCTTCCCAAAACAATGTCTTCTGGAGACCAGTAGATCTCACAATTGGTACATTATAATTATTCTTAGAACGGATATCGTAAGAATGCATATTTACTCTTTGTAAAAAAAAGGATTCAAATAATGGGGCAACAAATTATGTTTTATTTGAAATATCAATCGAATGTTAGCCCCTTCAAACGGCCCGCGCAACTGAAAACCAGTCCAATGACCGCAACATTACCTCTCTCGGTGTATACCTATTACAGTTCAATAGTACACGCATAGCCTTGTTCTGTTGTATTTGGAGTGTACCAATACTCTCCTTATTACATGATATCAGCACAGACATACAATAAGTAATATGGGGTAAAACTATAGTATTATATACAATCCTCTGAGACCAGGGTGATAAAGGCGGCGATATATGACTAAAAAATCCTATTTTTTCCCAATTTTTCTACATAGATAACTGACATGATTACAAAATGTTAGCTGAGGATCCAACAGTACTTCTAAGTATTTAATTTCATTTACAATTTCAATAGTTGTTTGTAGTTATTTTTAACCCTAACTCATTAAATCTTTTGCAGTTTGCTTTAGACCCTATCACCATGCACCTTGTTTTCAGTTCGTTTAGCTTAAGTTTATTTTTACATACCTATCTAAATAGTATTGCCAGTTAATGAATGAATTGAATAATGTTCAATGTTTCAACCATTTCAGGCAAGTTATATCCAGACACAGATATGAGAGTATCATTTGCAAAAAGACTAATAAAGCATTTATCCAATATTGTAGAAATATCGTTCACATACATCATACAGCAACGGGCCAAAAACACTACCCTTTGGAACTCCCAAAGCACTGTCTCTCCTTGCCGACACTTTTCCCTCAACCCTCGTTCTATGATGTCTGTCCGTTAAGTAACTCTTGATCCATTTCAAGGCTTTTGATTTTACACCATAACTAATTTATTTTTTACACAGTATGTCCAGGTTAATAGTTTCGAATGCATCCTTGAAATCTATAAACACACTAAGCATGGTTTCCCCGTCTTTTATATCGTTCCTCCATGTTGTGCATGCATACTAAAGAGCCGTCTCACAAGAATGTTTTGTCCTAAACCCTGATTGAGCAGAAAATAACAATTCATTGGTTTCAAAATAAGTTTACAACTCTGTACTTCATACTACATTCTCGATGATTTTATCAACAACAGGAAATAAATTAATTGATCTAAAGTCACTTGGTACACTAGGCTTCGTTATTTTCGGAACTGGTACAATAATGCTGGTTTTCAAGTCCTCAGGAAATGTATTCGTTTCGAAACGAAGATTATCTGTAAGTGTATCTATAAACTGTATTAACTCTTAAATAAAATAAAATTTTGTACGGTATCAAGAAACAACTACATCATTAGTGATGGATACCTCTATTAGATTTTATTATTTTAATTAATATTTTGATTGATATCTGATATATTGTGAATGACAAAAGTAGAACTGAAACATGAATAGCAACTTTTATCAAAATAAACATTTAAAATGGTTGTTTCAATAGGCTGGATTGGGTATAGTCCCGTATTGACATGATGATGTGCATTGATGCTTTGCATCAACTTTTTTGCCACTATTATATTATTTTCTTATAACATGTCCTCAAAAGAACACCATCTAATTTCCATAAAATATAAAACAATACATTGTTTATCGTTAATAGTCTTTTTTTTCGTCAATGTTGGTTGACCAGGATCAGTTTATTTTATTTTTCTCTTAGAATAATAGAAATGTATCCAGTCGGTCACCATGTACCAAAAAGAACAGTTTTTGTACAAAACAACGGTGTTTGTCTTGTCTTCTTTTTTTAAAGTGTCCCTTATTTCTTAGTTATCAAACGTCAGGCATTTTATATTTTCGCTTTCTCTGTGTCATGCCCAGAATTGCTTCAACAACCTGCGTTTATAAAATTATTAAACTAAATATCTGGTAATCATTTTAATAGAAATGTTGACACCTTTTTAACATGTAGCACGTTCTAACAAGAAATACGATTCCGACAATCAATTGATATAATTCAAGATCTTTATCCTTTATCTTGCTTAAAATCACTTACTTTCAGATTAACTATTGTGGTCAAATTGGTCAATTATTCTAATAAATGAATTGGAATCAAATCACAAAAAATTTAAGTTTGAATAAGGAAAATGTAACATATCTTGAATCAAAAGACAACCAAAAATGCACCTTATCTTTCTAATATAGATTACAGCCCATTCAAAATCCATTAGAAAATTGTTCCTCAAAAACAGTTTATATTCAAAGAGAAAATATAAAATATCTAGTTTTCTAGTTGAATAGTTCAAATGTTTTCAGTTATGGCCAATTTCAATTTTTGTTGTTCGTAAGTGGCGTTTTTTCATAACGAAATTCTTCCCCAAAGTATTAGATCACTTTTTTTATAATTTCATGTTTGGCTAACCTTCATCACATCTTCAAAATATATTTTTAACTCACAGTAAAATTTTCAACTTTAACTACCTAACTATTTTTTTAGGTGTTTTATGGAAAATCTTGGGCCACATTTTGTGATTTATAATTTCAATAAAATACATAAATTAGAAATTTATAAATTCAAAAACACAGTAGCAGAATCATATTGATAAACTATAATGATTGCATTATACGTAAAGCTGTAAGTAAGGTGTATTTTAGCTATAGTATTCTCAAATATAAGTTGCAATAAATTGCGACGGTAACTATAATAGAAAAAAACTTTGTTTCATTCAATATTAAAAAAAACGCCAATATATTCTAGTTTTCTTTAATATCTTTGTGCATTCATTCTGATACGCGGGTTGCTATATATGTATCCGGAATAATAAATTAAAACAAATATTTATCATTAAAATTGTTTTTTATTATTTTTCAAAATATTTTCCGCGATGATCGATACACTTTTACATACGTTTGAATCAGTTTTCACAGCACTTTTTCCATTCTTATTGAGGTATTTCCAAAACATGCAGTTTGAACGCATCAACCGCTTTTTCTGGCGTCGAAAATCGTTGACCACGTAGTTTATTCTTCACGGACGGGCACAAAAAGAAATCACTCAGTGCCAAGTCAGGACTGTACGGCGGATGACCCATCAATTCAATGTTTTGACCGGTCAAATATTGAGTTTTTCAGTCCGATGTAAAAGAGGTTGAGTTATCATGGTGAAGAATGATCCTACGTCGCTGGTTGTTTGTTTTTATTTATTTAAATACTTCTGGCAAACAAATGGTTTTGTACCATATAGAATTGACCATTCTAGGATTCTCTAGTGGCACCATAGTTATATGTCCATTTATCCCAAAAACAGGCCACTATTTTTGTATTTTTTGTATTTATTGTATTTTTTGAGCATTTCTTTGCACTAATCGACACGAGCCTTTTTCTGAACGATTGTCAAATTGCGGAATCCAACGAGCACATATCTTTTTCATGGTTAAATGTTCATATAAAATCTCGTGTATGCTTGTCTCACTATGCTCTCACGATATATCACATGACGATCACATGATAATGGCCACGAATGAATTCAATAAACCAGTGATATACAGTGGTTTTAAATGGTGCTTCATCGCCCAAAATTAAAATTGAGTTGATCGATGCACTGTTATTGATATAATCCACGTCGAATGTCGTAGTAAATAAATAAAATAGATACAATTTTCAAGTCACTAAACAACACAAATAGCGTCCGTATGACAAAATATTCTAATTATGTCTAGAGTCAACAATGTCAAACTTTATGATGTATATGTCAGATGGCGCCATCAGGACCATTGTTGCCAATTCCGGATACATAAATAGCAACCCTCGTACAGCTAATATACTCCGAGAGCCAATTTCTACTAAGTAAACCACAATCAAATGATATTGCATACTCAATCGTACCTATATTAACCAACAATGTGTCTCATATAGAATATTCATATATTGTATCTGTTGCATCATATATATGGTGATGATGCCGAATAATATTTGGAAATAATTTTTGGGTTTAATTCGGGTATAAAGAAATAAAATTCTCTATGGCACAAAAAGGTAACATAAATAGCATGGAAATATCTTTTAAATGTAATTTAATTAAGTAGAACATATAAGATTAACGACCTAACTAATTGTTCTTTTTTCTATATAATCGCACATATTTTTTAAGTGGTATAACAGGTGACGCGTTCAGAGAGTTTTCTATAATCTCAATTAAATTCCAACAGTTAGTACTTTTTAAAATCATTTTTAAACCGTAAAAACTATTTTTTCCATCGGCAACTATTTAAGATTAATTGTTTCACAACAAAGTGGAACAAATATCGCATAATGTGCGAATTAACAACAAAACACCATTAAAACTGAATGCCCAAATTCACGCTTTAATGCATATTCCAAATCGTTTCCCCATGGGATATTTTCAAAGCGTATATATACAATCATTTTTCAGATTAACAATGTTTTTCCAAACGAAATATGTATTCTGCATTACAAGTACTTCCTATGATAAATTTTAGATATTAAAAAATTATAGAAATAAGTACCTCCCGATGTTACTTCGAGGGTTTTCACGGATGGTCTAGAATGTGCGATTGAATATGTTTTATATGTTGTCCGCTTCTAGTGAAAAGTTCAACTGTGACTAAAAATGGTATTTCATTCAATGAAATACTAAAATAAAAACTATTGTATTTTGTATCCATTTAGGAATTTTCGAGATTCAAAAAGTTCACTTAATTTTAGCCGACCCTATATTAACTAAATTTTTTGTTATAGACGATATAAATTTGGTCATTTTTTTTTTAGCAAGCAATAGACAGCAACGGAAGTAAATCAGGCTTTCCTAAAGGTCAACTTAGCTTCTTTCCATTATAGGAAAGGAAATCTGCTGATCAGCATCTCCCTTTGATTTATTCGACTGATCTCTGAAAAATTAATCGATGGTCTTAAGGGTTGCTCTTACTAGAAAGCGTGGTAATTCTCCAGTTTTCACTCGGGATCCGAATGAATTAGTCAAGTAGCCGGAATTTACTCCGAAATTAATACGGTCGCTTTATCAAGGCATTGTGTATAAAACGGCGGGACAATGACAAATAATGGATCGTAGCTAAGCACGGATTTGGGCACTATGCAAAATGATATTTATTCCTTGAACCCGACGAAATATGGTTTGGTATTTGCATAGCTCCATGTGTATACGTAACCAACAGTTTATGCTTATAATTCCGTGACATTTTGTTGAACATAGTATCGAAACAAGCCCATTGTTTTCCTTTCAGTTCTACTAATAACATCTCATTGATATTAATATGTAACATTTATCATATATATATATATATATATATATATATATATATATATATATATATATATATATATATATATATATATATATATATATATATATATATATAAAAAAAATTCTCCAACTAATTTTACTTTTTCTGTTTTTACATGGTTTCAATTTTGGATTATTTACTTCAAATCTTTTTGCACTTTTTTCTAAATAAGTTTCAAATCGTCTAAACTTATGCACCAACTATAAGCTATGGTGATGAAGAAAAGGAGGTCCTTTATGACGATGTGTGCACTTTTCATTGTCTAGCAGACAACGATATGCAAATTTCATAGACAATGTGTTTGAAATGGTTGCTATCACAGCACCAACAGAAAAAAGTATCAAACAGTCAAAAAACTGCAATAAGAAGATGGCATACAATGAGGAATGCAGGGAGTTTTTTTGACGGAGTCGAGTACGCTGAGCTTTGCAAAGCAATAAGAAAACATATTCGAGAAGAAACGCGTCGGTTCAACATGCAGCTAGTTCAAAAAACACTAGAAGAAAACAAAGGAATCAACAAAGCAAAACACAAGCTGAGAAATAAAAGAACACAAATGTTTGCCTTGATGCGTGAGGATCGCAGAATGTGTAGGGAACGTGCAGAAATGTTAGAGGTTATCAAAAGATTTTATTCAAAGTTATATGAAGAATAGAAGCAGTCAATCAGAGCAATGCCGACGTAAGAACAAATGCCAGATATCCTATTAGATGAAGTAACAAATGCTATAGAAGCGATGAAGAATGGAGAGGCTTCAGGAAAAGATAGTGTAACGGTTAAAATGTTAAAAGTTGGCGGTCGAACTTTGCATAAAGTATTAGCAAGATTGTACTCGAAATATCTTAAAGAACAAAAAATACCCAATCTATGGAAAAATGCTGAAGAGATTCTTCTCCATAAAAAAGAGGACAGGAAAAGTTGAAAAACTACTGCCCAATAAGCCTCCTATCAGCATTGTATAAAGTTTTCGCCAAGATAATAATTAAAAGAATATTAAGAACATTGAATGACGCACAATCAAAAGAGCAAGCAGGATTCAGCACAATGGATCATATCCAGGTTATCCAGCAGGCCATAGAACGGTACAATAAATACACCATGCCACTGTGCTTGGCTTTTATTAACTATGAAAAGACTTTCGACTCAATATCAAAGCAAGCCATAATAGGTGCATTGCTTAACCAAGGGATAGACAAAGTCAATGTGAACCTACTGAGATATATATATATATATATATATATATATATATATATATATATATATATATATATATATATATATATATATATATATATATATATATATATATATATATATGTATTATAAAGCTACAGCGGCAGTTCACATGGATGACCTTGAAGTTAAAATCAATATACAGCGGGGGTGTTCGGTAGGGTGACTCAATATTGTTTGTTCTTTTCTCAGTCTGCCTTGAAGAGGTATTCCGTAATCTGGATTGGGAACAGGAAAGAATAAAAGTGAATGGTACTTAAGCCACCTTAGATTTGCGAATGAAGTCGTTCTCCTGTTGCAAGACCCAGATGATCTACAAAAACACATACAAGAGCTGTAAAGGGCGGGAGAACCATTTGGCTTGTAAATAAACCTGAAAAAAAGCCAGGTTATGTTCAACAAATCTGCTGAAAACAGAAGAATAAATATTTTAGGTACTGAACCACTATATATATATCTCGGGCAAAGAAGGAGATGTTGGCAATGGAGGATGTTGTTGGCCGGGAAGTGGAACGAGTTAAGTGTGTCTGGTATATGGCAGGCTTAATATATTATTTAAGAGCAAACTCCCACTTTGTCTAAAAAGAAAAGTTTTTGATCAGTACGTGCTGCCTGTTCTGACATACAGAAGTGAAACATGGACACTCACATCACAATCAATCCAAAAACTTCGGGTAGCACAGAGGGGAATGGAAAGATGTATGCTTGTATGCTTGGCTTTACAAAGCGGGATAGAAGGACCTGTACAGGGATCAGAGAACAAACGAAAGTAGGTTATATTATTGGAAAGGTAAAGGAATTGAAATGGAAGTGGGCAGGCCATATAGCGAGGCGATGTAAAGACAGATGGACCAAAGCAATCCTGGAATGGATACCGCTTGATCATAAGCGTCCACGAAGAAGACCTAAAACACGATGGATCGATGACATCATCAAGTATATTGGACCTGAATGGCAGAAGAGAGCTCGGAACGGCGAGAGTTGGAATCATGCTGGGGATACCTTCATCCTGTACGTTTGTCAGCAGCGGACTGACAATAGGGCAAATATAATGGTACCACTGGCAAATATACTAAATAATTTTATAACCTTCATACCTGAATGTATTGAATTGAAAAAAACATAGATATATAAGTGGATGAAACTAAAAAAGTAGAGCAGATAGAGAAAAACTGATTGCATATTTAGATTTAGTGCCCCAAACATAGTTAAAATAAGTTCTAAAATTATATAGGTAATAAAAAAAAATTGTAGGCCTTTTTTTAACGTATTGTAAAGTAGTAAAGTAGTAGTAGTAAAATAAATAAAAATTAATTTAATATATAATTAATGAATTATCTAATTAATCAATAATGGTGCAATGAAGCATGAAAATACAATCTTATTATTTATCAAAGACAAATTCAATTTACATTGAAATTAATTTAATAAGTTCCGGCCGCGGTGGTCTGGTGGGTTAGTCGCCTACCTGGCAATCCAAAGGCAGATGGTTCGATTCTAGCGCTCGTGTGGGTGTTTTTTTTATAATTCTTCTGTCGGTCTTACTTCCTACCCTACACACACTTATATACACTCAGATTACACACACACGCTCACACATCTCTACAGCTAAATATCTGTGATTGTTTCTAGGCAACAGTGTAAAATCCGACAACGAATTACCCCTAATTATCACGCTAGTTAAATGCTGGGTAAGGCCGGATGCCTTCTGAGAAGTGTTCTACGTTGGTCACTCGCCAGTCGGTAGGCTTCCTGATAGAGTTATGGGTAGGCATATAACCAAGGGATTATAGCCTGAGGGGGTGCTGGCCTGGGTTTGTAGGTAGCTGATGACCATGGTTCGGAACCCACGTTAAGTTGTAGGTCCAGTCGCTAAATAACCTAAGGTACTGATGCGTCTCTAACCGTATATCCTTTTATTTCCTTTCCTTCAATGAGTAAAAAGCCCACTGACAAAAACTTTTAAGATCTCTATTATCTTATTTCATGGAAAACTCCGGGCAAATTTCGGGAACATAAAATAGACCAATACGTGATCGCTTTTCATATATTTCCCTCACATGTTTCAAATGATATATCTGGAATGCATCCTTATGTAAATTTTTAAATTCTCAAATGCCCTTCGTTAATAATTATAACGGTTTCATTTATACTTATAATAAATTTTAGACACAAGAGTGTTTTCTTTTAAAATAAAGCATAAGGCATCAACATATGCAATTCTACGTTCCACCCAGAAGAAGTTAAAATAGCTTTTTATTAAAATAGTTAGTTTAATTTGTTAGTTTAAATAGCTGATTTAGTTAAAATAGTCTTTTTTAGTTAGTTCAAATAGCCAGTTTATTTAAAATAGTTTTTCTTTTTGTATAATGAACTCCCCTTCGTATTCTTCTTTACAAAAGAATCGTGGCCGAAGGAAACCAATTCAGTTTGTCTTTCTTGCTATCGTTCTCTATTTCTGGCGTCTTAGGTTGATTATTAAAGAGATGAACCAGTTAGGTTTTTAGCTGGTTCTATCCATTATTTGGAAGTCTGCCGCGTGATCCAAATATATTTCATTCGTCCGTGTATCCCCACTCTTTCTAGGTTATTACGATCCTTGCGCTCAATATAGTTGAAGAATCTTAATTTTCCTTTCCTTTAATAGCCTTGTAGGTTCTTTTATTTGTTGAATAATAAATGTGCTTGATCGATTGACAGTCCACGGAATGCGAAAGACCCAATTCCAGCACAAAAATTCAAAAGAGTCAATGCGGTTGAGGGCCTGTTACTATTTTTTTCTTTATGTTCTGTTATGTCCCTATCCCTAAAGATTTTTTGCAAATTTCGCATTATATTTCTTGCCATTACGCATATTTCTCTGATCGATATTTCCTTCGTTCGATATTAAAGTTGAAAATATAAAAGATGTTATTATTAACAGATGTTTGACGATTTTTTTTTTACTACCTTAAATTGCTCTATTCGACTGATGTTGGTATGTTGGGTATGTTGTTGTTTTGACACTCGATAATTATTATTTCTCGTCGACTATTTCTATTCCTTAAAGACGGCTTTCATTTCATTTATTTATTTTCTCTTTAATAATTAAGGTCAGTGCTTCATGTGATCTCAGAAAAATAGTAGTGTCATTGGCATATCTTAAGTTAGGTGTTTAAGTGCCGCCTATACTGACCACACCCGTCCAATCATCGAGGGCTTTACTCATGATATATTCACTATAAATGCTGCGATAGAATACATTCTAGCATTGTATAATGAATATATACAAGTAAATATCTTACTCAAACTAATCAAGGAAGAACTGTAAATTTCAACGCCCTGTCCATTTAACTTTAAACGAATCCTTTTCAAGCTTAGATAATAATAAGACGAACAATATCATATAGTTCGGACTATTCAGTGCGCTAGATTAATTTTATTGAAAAGAGATATTAGATAGAAATCGTTTTCTTCGGTTCAGATGTAACAAGATTTTCGTTTCATGCCATTTTTATAATTAAATTTAGAACGAAGATTATTTCGTAATAGTAAGTATCTGAAAGGTTTCAATATACGATGATCTCCTTGGATTATTTAAAATTGGACAATAGAATAGAAATGCAATATAGATGAATGTAAAGTTAAAAATCATTTTAAATCAAATGCATAAGGGTGGCAACAAATTATAGACAATATATATATATATATATATATATATATATATATATATATATATATATATATATATATATATATATATATATATCTATATCTATATATATATATATATATATATATATATATATATATATATATATATATATATATATATATATATATATATATATATATATATATATATATATATATATATATATATATATATATATATATATATATCCAGATATATATATATATATATATATATATATATATATATATATATATATATATATATATATATATATATATATATCCAGACCCAGAATGGGCGGCTACAAACAGCGTCTGTTCTTCAGGGAGGAGCGGCTGAAATACAGGCTCACCAAGACGTCGAGCCAGCGTGGTGTTCTATGGCTAAGTACCCCCTTATGAAAATGAGAGGTATAAAGACTCAAGGACCCCAGGCGAGTAGAAGATTATCTTCAGAATCTCGCACTGATGTTAAATCAGTCTGTCCCATGGATTCTGGGGGGACAATCATCTGGCGAAGAAACCTAAAAGATGTAAAAAGAGAAGAATTATGTACATTGCAACGTATAATGCACTATCATTATTGTCGGAACAACGGTTAACTGAATTTGAGTGTGAATTGGAAAATATCAAATGGGATATCGTAGGTCTCAGCGAAGTCAGAAGACGTGGGGAACAGCTCACTACCTTAAAGTCTGGGCACAGTTTTTATTACGTAGGAGATGAAAATAGCTCAGTGGGAGGAACTGGCATTCTAATACATAAGCGCCACAGAACAAGCGTTTTATATCTGAAGAAAACTTTCCACAAGAGTAATATCCCTTGTCCTCAAACTCAATACTAGATATAATATCAAAATTATACAAGTCTACGCGCCTACCTCAAATCACACTGATGAAGAAGTGGATTTGTTTTACGACGACGTCAGAAATGCTCTCAGCGATCAACAGGCACATTATACTATTCTCTGTGGTGATTTCAATGCCAAGGTGGGAATAAGGTTGGGCGCTGCCGAGTTTTCACTGAGAAATCATGGATTGGAAGGAAGAAATGATAGGGGCAGAACATTGCTTGGATTCCTATTGCAAAACAACTTATTCCAGATGAATATCTTCTTTCCTAAGAGACAAAATGGGAGATGGACATGGAGAAGCCCGGATGGAAGTACAAAAAATTAAATAGATTTCATAATCGCCGACAAAAGATATATAGTCAAAGACGTCTCAGTACTGAACAAGGTAAACAGCGGAAGTGACCACAGGATTTTACGAGCCAAATTAATGATTGACGTCGGTAAAAAACGGCATAAGCTGATCAAAAAGACCGCCAGCGGCAGACCATGGAATAGTCCATTGGACATGGTTGGCTTCCAGCAATGCATTGCAAATAAGCTAAATGGCGCTGAAGCAGAAGAGAACATCAATGTCCTAAACGAGACCATCACTACTGCCCTGATAGAAAGCCAAAACGGATACTGCCCAACAACCAAGAAAGAATCGAAATTGAGCGAAGCTACAATGCGGAAAATGAAACAAAGAAGAGACATGAGAAGTGAAGAACTGACTACTGGTGAAGACCTAAGGCAAATTAACAAGGAGATATCAAAGGCTATAAGACGCGACATTGGAACACACAACCAAAATCAGATCGAACAAACAATAGAGAACAATAAAAGCATGAAGGTGGAAGGCAAAAAACAAGATGACCAAGGTAAATGACAAACAGGGGCATACTACAACTAACCGGGAAGATATTCTAAAAATAGTTGAGGACTTTTACCACCTCTTATATAAAAGCCACAATAAAGTAAATTTAGACTCAGAAACAGAACTAGAGATATTGACAAGGGAAAAAGGCATCGTTAATCAAGGGTCAGAATTAATGCCTGATATTACTCTGGACGAAATAAAGCTGGCACTGAAGAAAACTAAAAACAATAAGGCCCCTGGAGAGGACTGCGTAGTTGCCGATCCAGTTGAGATAGGTGGTAACTGTTTACTCAAGAAAATAGCAAAACTTTTTAATCTCTGTCTTTTTAACAGCACCATACCAGATAGGTGGAACAACGCCATCGTGATCTTGATACACAAGAAAGGAGATACAGCCGAACTGGAAAACTATCGGCCAATAAGCTTACTTAGTCACCTTTATAAACTCTTCACGAGAATTATTACTACACGACTGGAAAACAAATTAGATTTTTACCAACCAATAGAACAGGCCGGGTTCCGCAGAGGATTTGGAACCAATGACCATCTTCAAAGCATCAAAACTGTGATCGAAAAATCAATGGAATACAATAGACCGCTTGTCATTGCCTTTGTGGACTTCCACAAGGCCTTTGACACCGTTGAGATAAGTGCAGTTTTAGACTCCTTACAAAAATGTCGTGTCGACTATCGTTACACTAAACTAATATATAACATATATAAAAATGCTACCATGATGGTAAAACTGCACGAAAACACCAACCCCATAAGAATCGGTAGAGGAGTACGACAGGGTGACACTATGTCACCCAAACTATTTATCACCGTTATGGAATACGCCTTCGGGATGCTTGAATGGAGCGGAAAGGGTTTAAATATAGATGGCTTAAACCTAACAAATCTACGATTCGCGGATGATATAGCTTTGTTGTCTGACAACCTACAAGATATCAGGAAAAGGCTGGAAGATCTCAAGGAAGTATGTGGTCAGGTTGGGCTAAAGATTAATATATCAAAAACAAAGTTTATGACGAATCTGGTCCCTAGTGGAAATATTAATATTGGTGATTGCGAGGTGGAGTTGGTGGATAGGTACACATATCTTGGTCATGAAATACAGATCTCGAGAGACAACCAAACATGCGAATTAAAAAGAAGAATCACGCTGTCTTGGGCTGCATATGGCAGACTTGGGGAGGTATTTAAGAGTAATCTCCCAATTTGTCTAAAACGAAAGGTCTTTTAATCAGTGCATTTTGCCGGTTATGACCTACCGCGCCGAAACTTTAACTCTGACAGTCACATCTGCTAAGAAGCTTAAAATAACACAACGTAAGATGGAAAGATCGATGCTCGGTGTGTCACTTCGTGACCACGTTAGAAATGAGTACTTACGAGAGAGAACGGGAGTCACGGATGTTGTCTATCGGGTGGCTAAGCTCAAATGGAATTGGGCTGGACATGTGGCCCGCATGACAGATGGACGATGGGCAAAGGGGCTGCTAGAGTGGAGACCAAGAGCTGACAAAAGAAGCAGGGGAAGACCTCCCACGCGGTGGACGGACGATATCAAAAGAATAACCATAAACTGGATGCAAAGCGCTCAAGATAGAAGACGGTGGGCAGAAATGGGGGAGGCCTATATCCAGCAGTGGATGCAGAGGGCTGATTGATGATGATGATGATGATGATATATATATATATATATATATATATATATATATATATATATATATATATATATATATATATATATATATATATATATATAGATATATATATATATATATATATATATATATATATATATATATATATATATATATATATATATATATATATATATATATATATTATATATATATATATATATATATATATATATATATATATATATATATATATATACATATATAAATATTGGCGCTATAAAGTTGGAAATATTTTGACCTCAAAATATAGAAGAGTCAAAAATTCCACGAAAAAAAAGGTACCCTTGGTTAATATCGATATCTCACGCCATTTGCGAGATATTCGTGTTCGAATATTCCATTGCAGATCTTGCCGATGGCTGAAAAATATGCAATTCACAAAGTGTGCCTTGAATATGAGAAAAAAAGCATTAAGATGTCAAAAATACAACAGGCTTTATTTAATATAACAATTTTTTGAAATTTACTTCAATAGGTGTTGAAAGTGTGCACCGTTTACTTTAATACACTTTGGCAGGCTCTTTGTTAAGTGACGCGTTACATTTGAGAAGATATTTTCTTCATTTTTATAACATTGTTGAATTTTCTGATAATATTCGATCCTTGCGTTCGTTGGGAGCTCCGCTGATGACATCTGAAAGGCTAGACACGGGTTCTGAGAGATATGTGACGGCGCATGGAGACAATTGGGTGAAGGCGATCGGTGGCACTACGTGGAGAAAGGGTGAAAGATTTTTGTAATATTTCCCTCCACGGTTCCGTTACGCTACCGATAATATGGAACAATATGGCGATAATATGGAACGTTTTAAATCAGAGCAACGCTTATAAATTGTCGACATTTATTATTAAAATTAGTATTGTATTCACCAAACTTCGAATACCTAGTAAATAATACATGCTTGTTCATAATTTAATGCTTCTGATGAAAGTGGTAAAAATATGGCTAACTAAACAATTTACAAAAATGTTGCTTTTATCATGTTGGAAATTATTTTTTAGATGCTGCTGATATTGGTGTTTCTTCTGTTATAATGGCATTAATAAGATGGTTTGAGGATCAGAGTTACGCAAGAGTGTGAGGTTCTGATCACTCTGATCATTCTAGAAGTACTAAATGACATTACAAATGATGTCATAGATTTCTTGCTTTGCGAAATCTCCATGAATACATCTAGCAAATAATTCCTGCTTATTTTGCAGCTACACCGAGAACTCTTTCGAGGAGAGCTGTAAGTCCGCATCTATCTATTTTGTATGTGTTTCTTCTTAAAGCGCATCACAAGACACCTTACTTAAAATGGTGTCGGAATATAACTCAAGACTTTTTGTGTTAGAGATCATAGTGGTTAGTTGCGATCATAGTGGACCTAGGCTAGAACTGTTAACCGCATCTTCCAGCTGCATCTAACAACAAACACTCCCATCTTCAATGGAATACACTCAGCATTCATAATGGCGGTAATTTTTAAATATTAGTCGATTAAGTAATATCAATATTACAGAAACTGTTAAAGTGATTCACACTTTTTTTTTGAAGTGTTTTAAAATCGCTTTGCGAGATGTAATGGAAATGAGAATATGATCCAGAGCCAGATCCATGATCCAATCCAGTGCCAATTGAAGAAAATGTTTAAAACGTTCTTAAACGGTATTAATTTTTACATTTTTTGTAATGATCATTGTGTACCTACCAGGTTTCGCCAGTACCTCGTGATAAATCATTCAGGAGTTCTCTAATCTGGACTGAATCTAATTTTAACGGAAACGTTTTGGATTGAGTATAATTTCATGGATAAAATGTAGCCAAGTGCACGACTATTCTCTATATTCGCCTGAGCTGGTCCTATTTGATATATAGTTATTTCCAAAACTAAAACTACCGATAAAAGAAATAGTATTTTAAATTAATATGGGACACCGAGTCCACTTTGAACAACCGAAAAAAAAATTTCAAAAAAATGTTAGCAAACTTTGTTAAAAAATGACCGTTAGCAAAAAAATAATATATTGGGGGGAGGTAAGACAACTAGTAATCGCACAACAGAAGGCTCGACTAACAATTAATGCAAGAAAAAGCCAATATGTGGAACTGAGGAACAATTACACAAGTATAAGATTAAAAACCCTAAACCCTCTACAAACAACCGACGAAATAATAAACTTGAAGGAAATAGAAAGTTATTTGTACTTAAAATCTCTGAAGAAAAACTGATATTAGGACAGAATAGAAATATGTTTAAGGCTGGAGAAAGGTAATAGATGTGCTGGGTCACTGAAGATAGTATTAAGATGGTGATTGTGATGGTGATTAGATTGACAGTGTTGTAAGACTGAGAGACAAAAACATTTAATAAGAGAAACATATTTTGAAGGATATGTGAAGGCAAAAATATATAGGAGAGAGATTCATATCCACAAATTTATGCGCACTATAAGGAACAAAAGTTTGTGCAGGCAATAAAGTTGAGAAGATTGCAGTGACTAGGATAATTTGAGCTCTCGGATAATACATGAAAGGAATAGCATTCAAACAACTGGAGGGAAACTAAAGCAAATTTGCGCGAAACCGACAGAAATACGAGATAATTTAAGGCAACAGGCCTATATGGCCTAGAAAAACCTATATATACAGCGTGTAAAGGAAATAACTTCCATAACTTTAACCAACGATCCTTTACATTATTTAGAAGAAAAAGTTTCCTTAAAACATATATTCAAAATGCAACCATTTTTCGGAAAGCGCCAGAACTTTAATTTTTTTCTAACAATTGGCGACGTTGCCAAATGTAAAACTAATTTTTTATATCTATTTATTCCATGCGTTTCAGCAAAAATTTGGTTTGTTTAATTACAAAAAAAAAAAATTACACATTAATGTCGTTTAATGCCACAGCTAAAATTACTATATTAATTTTTCACACCATAACACTATAATACCTTTTAAACTATGTGTATTCACGTAACATTTATAAACACAATTATTAATCATTTTATTAAATTAAATGCTCAAAACGTCCACCATTTAAGTCTATATAAGCCTGGCACGATTTTAGACTATTTTTTCGAACACATTGGAATAGTTTTGGTATATTTCTAATCCGGTTGGCAGCGGCTTCTTCGTAAGTAAGAAGCATATCGTGATATTTTCGCACATAATACAATTTTGGTTTTAAACGTAATAGTGTTGTCACCAACACCCTTTGATGATTATCTTAATTAGATAATGCGACGTGACCATATCTATTTTGGCTGATATATGGGGTGATTCGTAATTTATAAAAATTATTTTAACAATTTTTATTATTTTATTTGTGGTTTATTTATTACAAAATAACCAATTATTATTTACCAAATACGTTTTTATCCATATCTGATTAAAATAATAATTCTTATAAAAGCTTTTCTTTAATAATTATTCCTTTAAAACCATAATTCAAATCAAATAGAAAATAGATTAATTAAACTCTACCTTACCGTTAAAAAAATTATTTTGCTCAACTTCATCTTACTCAATATTTACTTGTCCAGCGCTATAGTCAAACCATCTGTTACCCAAGCTCTGCTAATTTTCCATCTTTCATTTGCAACTCTGATGATCCTAGAATGAATACATTAACCCCGATGCACCCTGAGATTATGTCACGATAGAGAATCTTCCTGTAATATAATAACTTAAATTTTTTCTGATAATGTAATGAATTTACTAAATTTGTTTAATATTATAGTTAAATAATTATGGAGATCATCATAACCAATAAGAAGTTTAGTTAAGAGTTTAGTGATATGTATCTTTTGTTAACCAATTTGAAAAGTTTGCGCCAACAAAACAACGTTAAAATTTTTACATAAAACTATTTTACAGCGGAGTTGTTTAACTAAATTTATAGATAGGGTTCTTCAGTATAAAATATTTTATTTTGAATTATACAAAATGTTGATTTTTTTACATTCGGCTGTAGTAACGCTGGATAGTTGCCATTAGACGATAAGTGGTGGCTTTTATATTAATATATCCAGTCAAAAATGATTGGAATACTTTCAGAAAAGATAGAAATAATGTCAATATATGGAATATAGGAAAAGGGCGAGAGCAAAGTTGTATACCTTTTAATTTCAAAATAGCGACAAAAATGATTTCATGTATATCATTGCGTGTATTTAGACAAGTTCTCCAAAATCCCGAAAGGGCTACTGCTTTTACGGGTAACGATAATCAGAAAGGCCGCTTTCAGTTCGTGAAGTATGTGGCCAAGGTTTTTGGATACGGGTGGTGTGGTTCCAAAATTTCTAACCAAAACTAGGGTCGATTTTTTTAAAGATTTTTTCTCCAAAAGTCGAAAAATAAATTTTACATCTTATTGAAAGGTATTCTGCCAGAATGTTGCGCAACAAATTGGAGTCCTTGTCATGAGTAAACACTTAGCCCGTGATTTTTCACACAAGCAAATTATTGTGAATGATTTATTGGCCAAAACCAAAGGAATGTTTTGTTCAATATTATATAAATCGACCAAGCTTCTTTCACGAGGAATGGGATTTGGAATTTTGATAATTTCCACAGCAAGGCAAAAAATCCCAACATGAATTTTCGAATAATTTATGGCCTGGGATTTTGGGAGATGAGTTTATAGGGCCAATTGTGTTACCCCAAAGATTAAATGGGAACAAATATTTAAAGTTATTTTTATGAAATGAAAATCTGGTTAATAAATCCGAAATAGGCGATAAAAATAACTTGTGATTACGTATTTTTGAGGCTGCGAACCAGACTATATGAGGAATATGGGAGAACTAGTTAACACTGGACAGTAACTGGATATCCAAAATCTGGCAACCGGCACTGAACCAGCGTGGTAGATTTCGGTCCAACCCCAACATGGCTTTACAATTTCAAACACGGCCCTCATTCCCCAAAGGCTAGGGGCAACTAGGCGGCAAGACCCGCCCCAAGGCAGAGGATCCATGCCAAGAATCACCGGGTTAGATCAGGTTACCACTGGACTTTGGACATACAACTCTTAATATTTGGAAAATGACAACGTATGAACGACTACAAGAAATGTTGATCGAGCTTGACAATATACATTGTAACATCATAGGGCTATGCGAAACACGAAGAAAGGGCAAAGAGCTAATTAAACTGGAAACAACTGGTCACGTAGTTTACACTAGGGGTACGGAGAATGGACGATGTGGCGAAATTTAATTCCTCATTAACCGAAAGCTGAAGGACAATGTCTTAAATTTTGGAAGTATATCTGACCGAGTAGCCCAATGCGTTATTCAGCTGAATAAAAAGTTGAAACTTCAAATCGTCCAAGCTTATGCAGCAACTATAAGCTATGGTAAAGAGGAAATTGTGGTATTTTATGATAAGGCCCGGATTCTAGGTAACGATAAGTGTAGGTACAAAATCCTGATGGGTAACTTTAATGCTAGATTTGGAAAAGTAAGAACTGATGAAAATGTAACTGGCCCATATGAAAGTGGTGAGCGCGACAATAGAGAAAATAGATTAGTTGATTTTGTGGAAGGACCAGAACTGTATATTATGAACTCGTTTTATAAGAAAAAAATCAGCAGAAAATGGACATAAAAAAATTTATCTGGTCTCACAAGAAAAATTGACTACATCATGTTAAATGCTTTGCTGGGTTACAAGACCCAGAGGAGACGGAAAAAACAGGTCAGTATGAAAAAATCATCGACAATGTGCTTGAAACGGCTGCTGCAATAGCACCAGCAGAAAAAATCAATCAAAACCAGCAGTCCATTTGACCAGCAGTCAAAAATCTACAATGAGACCATTAATTTAATGGAAAAATGGTGTATAATGAGGAATGCAGGGAGTCTTTTTGGTATAGCTCGAGTAACTAAACTTGAAGAAATTTACCACTAAACACCAAATCACTTTTTTGAACTTTTCGACGCACGTTTCGCTAACCATTTTAGCATCATCAGGAGATTATTTAATCTAATTCTAAAATTAAAATATGTTCTACTTATATGAAAACCCTATCTAATGAAGCGTGTAAAAATCATGAACCGTAAAGTTTACTAAGCCTTACATTAATAATTGAAGAAGTTGACTGAACGAAATAGCTCCTTTAAGTCCTAGGTCGGTTCATGATTTTCTTTCATTTTTCTATTTGAATGCTTTCATACGCATCCAAAACCCTATTATTTTAAACACTTTTAATTAGTCTTAAATTACTAATATCTATACTGTGGTCATGTTCGATTGCATGTTGGGCAACACAAGATTTTTCATTTCTCCCATATCTAAGGTGGGCAATATGTTATTTATATCTTGTCAATATGGATCTTTTGTTTACCAAATATATATACGAGCACAGTTTTTACAACTAATTTCGTAAATCCCCGACTTTTCATGTTGATCTACTTTATCCTATGGATTACCCAGGACTTCTCTTAATTTATTATATGGTTTGTACACAACCTTAATGTCCACTTTTTTCGAAATTTTGTCTAACCCTCTTGTTAATTGGGCATCAAATGGTATTACCATGAATTTATTTGTATTCTGATACTTCTGACAAGTTGAAGATTTGTTCAATAATTTTCTAAACTTATGTTTTCTAATTAATACAATGTTCTTATTATAACCATTCACTTCATATACTTTCCTAAATAATTTTAATTCTTTGTTATAATTATCTTTATTTAAAGAAAAATTAATTAATCTATTTACCATACAATTTAAACTAGCCATCTAATTTTGGAAGCTATGATTTGAATCGTTAGGAATGTATCTCGAAGTGGTAATGTTTATCGTTGTATCATTGTAACTATCATTGTAACTATTGTTGTTTTCGAGTTCATGCGTGAATATTATATTTTGGGATTTACTATTTAAGTTCTTAATAAAATCATCTCAGTTTTCATTTTTCGAATCGAAAATGACAAAAGCGTCATCCACATATCTTAACCATACCTTCGGAAAGTAACTGAATTCTTCTTTTACCTCACTTTCAAATTTACTCATGAATAAGTTGGCTAAGAACGGTGACTGGGGATTGCCCATTGCCGTTCCTTCTTTTTGTTCGTAAAATTTGTTATTAAGTTGAAAACAATTTTGCTTTACAACATGATCTTATTAAGGAGATGTACTCAGAAACACTCTTGTTATTAAAACTGTTTAACTCGAATAACCCCCTCAGGTATTTCAAGGTATGTGGAAACGGGACACTCGGAAACAAGGATGAAACGTCAAAGGAAACCAACCTTCCTCACCTTCCTGTATATGTGTGTTTTTGACTTTTTCTATGAATTTGGTTGAGTTTATCACAGAACAGGAAGATAGTTGGTTTTGTAGATTTTAAATTGCTTTGTTAACCAATTTGCGAAATTGTATGTTGGAGAATCAACGGCTGATACAATTGGTCTTATTGATTTTCCTGGTTTATGAATTTTTGGTAGCGCATACAATCTTCGCACTTTTGGATTAGAAACATGTATTTAGAGTAATAAGTAAAAAGGCTTTGATTAACTTTATAACTTTATTAATTAACTTTATTTAAACTTATATGAAGATCAGAACCAGTCTAAGAGAGCAATGCCCACGGAAGAACAAATGCCAGATAAACTTTTGGATGAAGTGACAAATGCTATAGAAGCGTTGAAAAATGGAAAGGCTCCAGGAAGGGATGGTGTAACCGTTGAAATGTTAAAGCTGGCGGTTGGACTTTATATAAAATGCTGGTAAGATTGTACTCAAAATGCATCAAAGAACAAAAAATACCCAACCTAAATTCTAAAGCGATTCTTCTTCGTAAGAAAGGGGCACAAAAAGATTTAAAAAACTACCGCTCAAAAAGCTTCCTATCAGTATTGTATAGTTTTACCAAGTTTTTTAAGTTTTCACCAAGATAATATATAACAGAATATTAAGGACACCGAATGACGCTCAACCAAGAGAGCGAGCAGGATTCACCATGCCACTGTGCTTGACTATGAAAAGACATTTGATTCAATATCAAAGTAAGCCGTAATGGATGTATTGCTTAACTAAGGGATAGATAGAGATTATATGAACCTACTGAGATCCATGTATGATGAAGCTACAGCGACAGTTCACATGGATGATCTTAAAGTTAAAATCAATTTTGAACGAGGTGTATGGCAGGGTGACTCAATATTGTCTGTTCTTTTGTCAGCCTGCCTGAAGAGGTGTTGCGAAGTCTAAATAGGGAATAGGATAGAACAGGACACTCACATCACAATCAGTTCAAAAACTTTGGCTAGCGCAGAGGGGAATGGAAAGGTGTATGTTAGGCATTACAAAGCGGGAGAGAAAGACCTGCACATAGATCAGAGAAGAGACGAAGGTTTGTGACATCATTGGAAATGTAAAGGAATTGAAATGGAGGTGGGCAGGCCATATAGCGAGGCAATGTGACGATAGATGGATCAAAGCAATCCTGGGATGGATATCGCTTGATCATAAGCGTCCACGAAGAAGACCTAAAACATGGTAGATCTATGACATCATTAAGTATATTGGACCCGAATGGCAGAGGAAAGCTCAGGACCGCACGGTTGAAAGCATGCTGAGGAGGCCTTCATCTTGCTGTAGATCGACAATGACGGAATGATGATGATGATGATATTACATTTTTTGTATGAAATAAAAATCCGGTTAATCAATCTGAAATAAGTGCTGAAAATAATTGAGGACAATGTATTTTTGCTGCTGCTGACCAGACTATAAGAAGAAATATGGGAAAACTGGTTTTTCACATTAAATTGGACATTTTCTGCATTAAATTTAATAAAAATGTATTGTTTTTTAATGTGACATGAATCGTTTAATCAGTAGTGATTTCAACTTTGACATCAAATGATGTGTTGCAACAAAACAAACCAAATTTCTGCTGAAACGTATGTATTTATTTTCAAATAATATCTTAAGAAGCTAAAAAAAAGTCCGTTCAATCGAAATAAACACATTGTTAAGAAAATGAAAATGGTTACATTTTGGATACATGTTTTAAAGAAACTTTTTTTCAAAATGATGTATAGAATCGTTGGTTAAATTTAAGAAAGTACTTTCCCTTACACCCTGTTTATTATATTCATAAGAATAAACTGAAATTAATTTTCCTGATATTTTTTAGAACAGAGAACATATTTATTAAGTAAACAAACAACCTTGAGCAAATTGCAATATCAAGAAAAACTTAGGAAGATTAATTTACAGGAGATAAATTACTAAGTTTTGATATGTCTGGAACTTTTCCAAATGCTGCAGATATTAATTTCACACTGTTTGGTATTGTAGTTTATGCATTTGCTTAAGTCAATTTATCGCAAGTCATTTATCTTCGTTAAGGGTGTGTATTTTTGTCTAAACGAAAACAGTTTTACGCAGTCGGAGCTTTCCCATGTAATGTAAACATGAAACAACGTTTCTTATCGTATTCTGCATTCAGAAGCATCATCAATAAACATTGCAGTGTTTGGCTTTTTTAGACTTGTAACAAATCCGCGATCGTGGAAGGTATTTTAGAGCAATATTCGTCTTTTATCTGATCTCCCGTTTTAAAATCAAACTTCAAACATTATGTAATTGAGATAAAAGTGGAAAATTGATAGCTGAATTGTAGACGATAAGGAATTGGTTGATGTATTAAAAATTTGTCGATGTTAAGTTTAAATTTTAAAATATTTTTGTTAGAACATTTTACATTTAGTTAATAATTGATTTACTTGAACTTTTTTACTTGAGATTACTTGAACTGTGTAATATTTCAAAGTTTATACTACTATATTCTAAACTCGAAGATATTTACTACTATACACTCTTTGGTTAACTTCTCGAAAATAACAGTGTTCGCATCATCAGGAGATGACTCAATCTTAATCATCTCCTGACGGTGCTAACATGGGTAGCAAAACCCGGGTCTAATAGCTTAAAAAATGATTTAGTGTCTGAGGTATGTCTCTTCGAGTTTTCTTGTTTCGCATTGTAGGTTCCAATAGAAGAATTGAACTACTATATTCTCTTTATGATTGTTTAACTTCAGAATCAGATGAGAAAATTTGAGAAATATGAAAATATTAATTGTCGTTTTGCCTGTTTAATCTGCCTTCAAGTAATTCTTGCGTAATTAAAGTAACCTCTGGAATTTCATGTTGCAACCTAAAATACTTATATAAAAATACTTTTGTTTTAATTAGGAATATTTGAATACCAACATTTTACACAACCTGGCATTAACCAGTTCGATATTTGATGACTGGTCATTTTTATTCTGTACATTTCCATCGGAAGCTCGGCTTTATCACCATCAATGACCACGTTTACCGGTCCATCTGATGATTTCAGTGACGTAAGCTCTTGCAGATGGAGAATATGCTCAAGACGTCTCGCTAAAATTTCGCGTTTATAACTCGTCAGAACCAACTACAAATTTCAAATAGAAATCAAGAAACAACAGCTTAAAGTCAACATGATTTATATTGTCTCAAGAATGGAACAAATTTATTTAGCAGTTATAATATCAAGAAAAGTTAGAAAGATTAATTTAGAACGGATAAATTCAGATAGATTTGGAACTTTTCCAAAAGCGGCATATATTAGTTTCTCATGTCTTGTATTAGATTTTATGCATTTACTTAACGAAATTTTACAGAAGTCATTCTTCATCCTTAAGAGTATGCATTTTTGACTATAGGAAAACAGTTTTACACAATTAAATCGATATCATATTCACTATATATACTAATAAAAAAAAAAACTAATACTCAATAGTTTTAATTATCGTTTATTTATTTATCAACAAAAGCCCCGATCAAATACAGTGTCGAAACAGTTTATTTTCATAGATATTTTCAGATTTAGTCACGGTGACCCAATTAGAGAAATTTAGGGTATGGTCGTGTCTTAAAAAAATCAAAAAAAATATTAATATTTGTTCGTAATCCAACATCAGTAGCTGAAGAGACTGGTAGATGCTAGTAAGTATTTCAGTAGGTTAATGTAAAACATACAGTTTTCGGAATACTTATAGGTAAGATTATTTTATTCAACAATTCTGAACATTTCCCAACCTTCGTATGATAAACAGGTAGTTTCCCCTAACACATATTGTCAGTGTAATCATGTATTTTTTAATATGAAGTGAATTGGTTAAAACGTGTTACGGTGTTATAGTGTAAAAAATTAGTACTAGTAATTTCAACGTTGAGATTAAACGACATTAATGTATAATAAATGTTCCTATTTTTTGTAAAGAAACATACCAAGTTTATGCTGAAACGTAAATAATATATTAACAGGACAAATAAATTAAAAAAAGAGAATTTGGCAACGTTGCCAATTGGATTTGCTTGGTTGCATTTTGGATACACTTTTTAAAGAAACATTTTGTTCAGAATAATGTAAAGGATCGTTTGTCAAATATACGAAAGTTATTTTTCTTACACCCTATGAAACGTATGGAATAAATGTCTATAAATTTTTTTTTTTCACATAATACCTCAACAGAACCATGACCTGAATTTTTCTAATGAACGATATTGCCTGTTGTAAGAAAAATAAAATAGCGTTTTCCGTGAAAATAGTTGCATTTTGGATACATGTTTTAAGAAATCTTTTTGTTCAGAATAATGTAATGAATCGTTGGGTAAATTTACAAAAATTATTTCCCTTGCATATTCGTGTTCGAAATAAAGGGGATTAATGATTTAATTCTATTTTTCTTTTTTAATTTCTATCTTCCGTAGGATGAAAGGTATGGTAACCAAATTTAGTGGTCCGGTTGCCACAATTTGAGAAAATATCAAGTCCTACAAGCAGCCAGTGGCGGAGTTACACGATTTTGCTAATAATTAATTTAAAAAATAATTAGTACGGCCCTGTTCAAAATTAAACTTAAATACATTTTTCAAAACACAAAATATTATTATCTATAAAAAGTTTATCTTGACATTTTTCCGTATCTGCCTCAGTTTCATACCAAAGTATTTTCACTTAACATACAGGTTTCTATTTGCATAAATGATTTTTCGATAAGGATTTGAAATTTGAGAGGATTCTTTAAAGGACTGTTTTTATCAAATTTCATACACAGAAGCTTACAATAAGGACAACCGATTAGGAAATTTTTCATTCAATCTGTGTCGGCCCTGTCTAATAAAATGTGCCGGAGCACCGTCTTGCATAAACCATAATCTATTCCTAACACCTAATGTGACATCTTCGAGCAATTCAGACAAATCCTCGCGGAGAAATCTCGAATACACCTGCCCAGTAGGTGTTGCTATTAAAAAAAAAATCCGATCAATCGGTTGCCAGTTATTCCAGCACAAACAATGACGTCAAACTGATATTAGTGTCAAGTTTGAATAATTTCAGGATCTTCTTCTGCCCTAAGATGATTGTTATGAAAATTTATTATTCTCTCTCTTGTGAATTGAACCTTCCTTGAGGAAATATGAAAATTGGAATCAACTGTATGTTGAAGAAACCAATGGCAAAATGTCAAGCGGGGCAAAAAAATCCCTTGAAAGCAGTGCATGTACCATCTGAATTTGGTAAGGGTACAAGTGGTGTTGCTTTAAAACATTCCACACAGTGACATGAGAAATGTTCATATTCACTGCAATGATCTTTGTACTTGTATCTGGATTTTTGGTAATTCCGTTTAAGACCTGTTCTTCCGTAACTGGCGTTTTCATGTATCTATATTTCGGCCTCTATCTTGTGCTTGCACCTTGAAATTACCTCGTTCCCTTAAACGCCGATGAACATCAGGCTACAGAAACATACTACTACTAGGGCATACGCATAATGGAAATGTTGCCTGGTACAAAAGTCTTGCTCTTCTGGCATTACAATTGGTCATTCCGTAATAAAGGTGAATATCGGCTAATTCTGCATTAGCATACTTATGTATATGTCTGCCTTATCCCCTAATGTATTGTAAAGTAACAATAAAGCCAAACTATTTTGGTTGTTATTGACTAACATGTCGAAAACTTAGTGCCACTGAAGTTTTGTCAATCTGACATTAAAGTAAATTATTTATCTTCATAGATAAGTTGATTCCATTGTATTGGTTATTTTATTATGTCAAGTTTGCTATGAAACCAAGGTAGATAGGAAAAAATGTCAAGATTCACTTATTGTAAAATCTTTTTAAGTTTAATTTTAAACAGAACCGCACTAATTATTATTTAAATTAATTAGTAGCAAAATCCTATAACTTCACCACTGGCTGCTTGTAGGACTTGATATTCTCTCAGATAATGGCAAACGAAAGGCTGATGATGTGTATTAACTAACTAAACTAACTAATTATTTGGTTATGCGGAATATATAAATTAAAATAGAAAAAAAATATCTTCAACCCCCTGTATCTCGAACACGAAGGATTTCTGGGCTCATGTTCGTATGACATTTTTGTCTTAAGGCAAAATTTGTTGTTTTAAGTTAACTAATTAGTTAGTAGAATTAGTTAGATTAAATCATCTCCTGATGATGCTAACATGGTTAGCGAAACGTGCGTGGAGCAGTTCAAAAAAGCGTTTTGGTGTTTAGTGGTAAATCTCTTCAAGTTTAGTAATTAGTTTCCGATTAAACATTAAACATATATTAACATTAAATTTATATACTTATAAGACATGTCTGACTCTATATTATTACTACTGCAATTTCGTGTTCATTTAAAGTAATTACCAAAATATTTGACATTGACAGCTTATAAATTCAAATATAAATATATTTATATGATACATTTATAAATTAAACTCATTCAAACATGTACTATTTCGACGCTCTGGCAGAGATTCAATCAATTAAGCTTCAGTTAACATGAGAAACAAACAAACAATGTTAACCGAATAGCTTGCGAAGATTTATTAAGAGAATAAATTCCAAATTCGGATGTATCTGGAACTTTTCCAAAAGCTGCAGATATTTATTTCACACTATTTTGCATCAAAGTTTATGCATTTACTTAAGTCAATTTAACAAACGCTGTTTATCATCGTTAAAGATGCGTATTCATGGCTGAGACGAAACATTATATCAGATGAAAAAGTTTTCTAAACGATGTAAACAGAAAACTATGCCTTGTTTTACTCCCTACATAATAAAGTAATTGAAAATATAATCTTTTAGCAGTTTGTATGGTGTTATATGACTTTTAGATCCGGACTGATTCAAAACAGTGCAATTATGCATTTTAATTGCATTTGCAAAACATATTCCTCAATGTAGCTTTATCATGTAGCAATCATGCCCTACAATAAAATTATAATTAACTATTTTTAGCAGTCACAAAAAATCAATTACAGATAATTAAACATTTATATTGAAATGGTTGAGAACATTATATAAATATTGAATATTAACAAATTGCATGTCAGAACTAGAACAAAAAGTTTAATGTTTGATTAAACATTTTAAATAGTTTTATGTTTATTTTACTAGGTATAGCTTTATTTTCGCTGATATACGGTAGAAATTTAGTTGTTTTAGGGAGTTGAAAAAAAGTAGACGCCTAGTTTAATCAGACCTGGACTGAAATTTAAATTGTTCATGTTGATTTATGGATTATCGAACCTAGGTATAGAACCGGGACATGATTAAACTTTGAATTAATTTTATATTTCTGGTTTTAATTGTCTTTCGAGTTTTGCACATTAATATTTAAATGTTCATAATATTTTAAGAAAGAATAGTATATTTGGTTTTTTATACATCCATATACCAGGTGTCCCATTAAGGATGGATCGCGGCCGTATCTTGAAAACTATTTATCCCACAGCTTTGTGGAAAAAAAAATGTACTAAAAATAATCATGAGAAATTCACTAAAAATATTTTTAAGCTTTTAAAACGACCGCAAGAGGGCGTGACGAGCTAAACATTTTTAAAAATCATTTTTTGTGTGTATTTTCAAGGGTAAACCGAGTAAGAAAAATTATCAGTTATAATTAGCAAACTGTCTCCTACAACTTTGTTTTATGACATTTTGTCGTAATTTCACGAATAGAAGTCTTGCGGATGTCTTGCTAACACCTAATTCTTCAGATATTTGTCTGATACTTAAAAGGGGGTTGGTTTCAACATAAGTCAGAACATTTACGACATTATCTCCATTACGAATCGAACGTAATCTGGTGCGGATTGGATCTGGATACACAATTCCTGTTTCTCGTAAGCATCTTGCTAGACGTGTAAACACCTTCTTCGAATAATGCCTTCTTTCGGGATATTGACTTGCATAATGCCGCTCTGCAATACATGCATTTTCAAAACATTGGAAATACACCGCCAACATGTCATAGGCCTCGTTATTCGTAAAAGACATTGTTAGATATTATTATAATAATTATTAATAATCAATAAATATAATGCTGAAAATGTAATGCATTTCAAAACTGACAAGTTAATTTGACTGTTTTTGTTTGTTTCCATGGTTCCTTTCTTACACTCTTTGTGTATGTACCTAAGGATTGCATGCGTTTATTTGGAAACCCGAAAACGCATAATTTCATTCGTCCATTCATTTAGTTTAAAAGAAAGAGTAGGTATATTTATTAATGACTGATTTCAATATTCTGTCAAGTAGTATTTAAGCTTATGTAATTAAATTTGAAAATATTATCAAGGTCAGGATTAGAACATTTATGATGATTGATACTGAATAGATAATTTTATTTTTTAAATAAAATTGTTGCGGTTGCGATTGCTACCTAAATATTAAGACCAATTTTTAACTTAATATTACGGTAAAAATTAAAACTAACTGATTTTTTTCAGAAAAATCGAAATATCTCTTGACATGTCAGAGATATCGATTTTGGGTTTTCACTGGACGATTCCTCTTTAAATTACCTTTCTTGCCATGTAGTAGAAGCTGTACCATTCCATTTGAAAAAACTGAACAAAACTTCAAAAAACTATTGTTGAATGTAACGCTACCTCGCGGTTTCATTTATAAACTAAATAATTTATCTACCAGATTATCTGATTGTCCCAGCAATTGCTTTTTAAATGAATCCAAATTGAGGAAAATCGGTTTAGGCAAACGGACATTAGACGACTTTTTATCTAAATAGGTAAAACTCCCCCCACTTCTTTATTCGCGAAGTTACGACAAAATGTCATAAAACAGAGTTGTAGGAGACAGTTTGCTAACTATAACTAAGAATTTTTCTTACTCGGTTAACACTTGAAAATATACACAAAAAGTGATTTTTAAAAATGTTTAGCTCGTCACGCCCTCTTGCGATCATTTTAGAAGCTTAAAAATATTTTTGGTGAATTTCTCATGATCATTTTTAGTACAATTTTTTTCCCCCAAAGCTGTGGGATAAATTGTTTTCAAGATACGGCCGCGATCCATCCTTAATGGGACACCTGGTACAGAGAATTTGTAAAATCGGTGAATTTTTATTTATGCTATATTATTTAGACCTTTTAAATATATCGCTATTATATTTAATTATTTATTTATTATTATTTTTAAATTTTATTGTTCAATCTGTTTACACAACGAAAAACAATAAGGACATTTGAGTTAATGACAACGGATATGATAAAAAAACATTTCATTAGATGTCCCCTATCTGACTAATAACAATAAGATTTATATACAAAATGTTATTAATAGGCTACTCTTGCACTTTGTTGAGTTTTAGTGTGGTTCCTTTATAATTCCTTTATAACAGCACTTTTCGAGAACTGATCAGAAAGTTTCTTGTCCAATAATGAAACATCAGGTTCCAGTTTTTAAAACTACTTTTAATTCACATTTATCAAAAGAGTTTCCGAGAGTTCGCTCGCAAACCTCTTTACTTCTGCTTTAACTTCTTTATTTAATTTAAAATGACTCTCGCCACGAATTTTAATTCGAAGTTTACGATCAACCATTGAATGCAGGTGCATTGTTTTATTGAAATGTCCCCCATTTGTCATGTCATCCCATTCAAATGTCATCCCATTTTTGCTGCAAACTGGACCTTTTTTCGCTAATATTTTCAAACAGCGTATCCAAATGGCTTCGATAGCATACCATACTTACATACCATACAAAACAAGTAAAAGAACTCATTTTGCATCGCATTAAAATGATGCCATGACTTTTAGTATTGTTCTAAACTTTGCTTGACTTAGTTGGTACACTTCCAACTAGTTTCTGCCCATTGTTTTCACTGCTGTTTTAAATTTGATGTACAGTTGTACACACAATTTTCATCTATAGTTATACAGCAGTCATTAAATTGGTGTTTTTCTTGTTACATCAGCCGACACAGTCGTGAGAAGGCCCTTTCTTCGCATATTCGTCTCATACATCATTGTTTAGTTAAAATTTTAAATAGTGGATCATTATGAGATACTTATACACTCAACTACTCGCACGCTTTTATTTGTCTTTTAAAACCAGAAACAAGTTGTTTTTCTAATGTTTTGATTCTTTTTATACAACCACTACCCGATTCATCTTCAATACTTATACAGGGTGGGGCAAGTGGTAGTCACGCTACCACTTTAATTGTTCATAACTTAAAAAAAAGAATACTACATTTTTTTCTACTAAATGTTTATTTCGTCTTTAAATTTTGTGTTAATTAATTTTTGAAAATTATGTCAATTAAATGTGAGCCATTAGCAGGAAGTCAACGTTGTTCTTTTTTAATACATCTTCCATAATGATTTTCAACATTTATGGTGTTAATGCAGAGATCTTAGGCCAGATGTTGTCCTTGAGTTGCTATGTGATTTGGAGCTTATTTATATAAACCTTTTTTTTCAAAAATCTCGATAAACAATAATCCGAAGCCACCAAATCAGGAAAACTAGACGGCCACAATAAAAGTTCATTTCGAGAAATTCAACTGTAATCGCGAATTATTTTCTGTAGGCAACACATGTCAATTTTGTAAATGGGCGAAGAATTTTAATCTTAGAAGCAGGGCCTATTCGTATCCCTCCCGAATTCTTGAAATTGCTTTAATAAATGATAAATTGTCTTTTAATGAGGTGCTTGACGATTCGGGTATTTTTGACCGCATTCAGGTTTAGTTGTAATGATTGATTTTTTGAAAATTACAACAATATCACTAAGATCTTTTAACATATATTTATCCACAATAAAACTTGCACGTATATCATTATACAAAAGCCAAACCTAAACTGGTGACAGCCAAACCTAAACAATGGAAGCGTGATACTTGCCCCACCCAGTATAGCCACGTTTAAATTTTGCAACTTAATTTTTTTCTGTTGAATAAGAATAGAAAATCTCTTCTAACACGTTTACTATCTTGGTGTGATGTGTGCTATATTGGATATTTTTCGGCTAGGCGAAGCTATTACGCTTCCAGCTGGAGAAAATACGAATCTTTATAGGTTGCTTATAATGGTAACGAGCATTTACTTTAGAGATTCAACTAGAAGCGCCGTTTAATTATAGCAGATGTAATTCAATAAATCGAAGGTTATATAGTCAATTGAGTACCGGAGCAAATTACTTACTTTAAAAAGTTATTGCTGTAAAGTGAAATACATCGGCTACTTCGCATCAACAGTTAAGTTTTACATCAAACTAAGGAAGTTTTTGATGAAATAGATAAGTTACTAAACCAAGTATATCGTGATTGTCTCTCCTCTATAAATTTATAACTGTATTAGTCGATTTGGAGGAAATTTGGAGCCATTTCAGAGATACCTCAAAGCTAGTCATTAGGGGACGGCCACGAACATTAACAAATTACCCTAAATAATTATTAAACTTTAGTGTAACCTGTATAAAGTTTGCAGAATGGTCAGGCAGCGCTTATACAATTTTACATGCCCATTTAAGAAAATATAATATAGATCTTCTCTTCTTGCTGGGTTTCATACTTTTGTTACCAATGATTTCAATGGACACCCTCCGAATACCTCAGAGTAATTCAGATATTCTCGAATATATTGATTCAGGTTTGCTAATAAATCTAATACTTAAATATCGAATATATCGACCCTGCTTGTTCATTTTACCATTCAAAGGACTTCTCATATATTATAAGAAATTAAATCCGATTGACTAACATATTACTGAAAAACATTGCTTCCGAATTTTTGTGTTTATTGGCTAAACTATTTTATGCTTTGGGTTTAGGACACACTGGCTAGAGTACTCATCATGGACTCCACATACGAAATAAATTAGAACTATAAAACATTCTTTCATGTCAATCTATGAGTACTGAATACATGGTAAGCACTAAGTTTGACTCTTCTACATCCATTGTGACTACTACTCTTATGCATGTGCATATAACTATAGAAGCAGCAATGCCCAATCGTCTCGTTGTTTTAAGAAAAATTAGACTTGCTTCTCTAATTTCAAAACCACGCCCCTTGTAACACTTTAAAACATGATACTTTTTATTTAAAATGTTTATTTTACAACATTCTTTGTGATCACATACAGAAATATACAGATAAGTATGTTAAATGTGTATCAGTTTGATATAATTTTATTAGTGGCTGTTACATGCCGGTTTCACTGGGCGTAAATTAATCTTTAGTAATAATTAATTTTTTACGGCTAAATTTAGTGTTAGAAATCCAGAGCTTTTACCTGCTATATAACATTTTTTACTATACATTTCATAAAGACAAACTTACGAGGGATTCACAAAGACACACTTCAAAATCCCCGCTATTATCAAATCTTTAGGACTTAAAATTCAAAAACGAGAATATATTTATCTTTACGCCTCCGTAACCCCCCATAGAAGTTAATTTTTATGCACTCTTCTCCTTAGCGAACATCTACGATGCATGAAGAACATTCCTGCCAAATTTCAAGTCTGTAGGACTTAAAGTTCAAAAACGGGAGTATATTTATATTTTACGCCCCCGCAACCCCCATTATGAGTTAATTTTTATGAACCCTCCTCCTCAGCGAACATCTACAACGTCTTATAGTTTCATAGAATTCATGAAAAGTGAAAGGTACTCAGTATCATATCTCTTATTCCACATATTCGGCTTCTGTGCCAAATTTCATTAGAATCATTCCATCCAAACGTGATCGAAAGATGAACATAGAAACAAACATACTTTCACATTTATAATATTAGTAAGATTAGTAAGATAATATGTACACAGGTACATATCCATCTAATAGATTATTTTTCATTTAAAATTATCAATTTAGAATTACCTCTAGACAATCTGAAATATTAAACCCATAAAAATATTTCTGGAAATAATTCTTCTGTTAAGGAATTAGGGCTTCCGAGCTTTTAAGTTTTTGTTTTTGACAGCAGTGAAATACACCTCCGCCTCGTTTAAGCAATGAGGTCAAAATTTCAGTTAAAGTTAAAACAATGAAGGAGAAATATAGACGAAATTGTTAA
>JARFXV010002250.1:65000-98349 GCA_031761425.1 Cosmopolites sordidus
AACAAAAGCTACTTTTGATATAATTTTCTCATAAAAGAGCATATTATTTCAAATACCTTAAATGCCATCTCTGAGATACAATAAATATTTTAGTAGTTAAGAGAAATAATTGTTCTCCTTTGAAAGTGTTGTAAAGTTGAAGCAGGCAAGTTAATTAAAGTTTTTGATAACAGAGTAGAACATCACTCGAGGAGATTAAGAAGAAGTAACTTTCAGATAAATTTGTTAATTAATAATTTTGAGTATCTCGAACTTTCTATGGATCGATTCTACTTGAACTTAAAATTTATTATTCTTTTAAGCAACTAACTTTTAAATATGTAGTTGAACAAATTATTAACTTTATGCAAATTTATCTTTTTCAATTTAGAAACAGGAAATGATGGAAAATATTTACAAATAAGCCAGTTTAAAATGGTTTCCTGCACAAGATGAAATATGTCAAAATTATTTTATTATCACTGTAATTATCACATTCAAACATTATTTGACAGTTCTATAATTTCCTATGAAGCAATTTATTGTAATTTTCCTTGGGGCCTCTGTGAGTTTGCGAACTGTGAGATTGCGCGTAACTCTGTAACTTTGTGTCTCAACATTCTGGCAAATCATTATGCAACTTTTAACATCAGAACAACGCTTGCAAATTGTTGAAATTTATAATCAAAATCAGTGTTCTGTGCACCAAACTTATAGAGCACTTCGTGAACTTGAACTTCGTATTAAAACAAAAACAAGACAAAAAATTGTGCGTTCCGAAAAAAATATCCCCACTCTTGCTGGCAGTGTTGGTGAAGATCCAAATTTATCAGTTCGTCACCGTTCGCAGGAAGTTGGGCTTTGTTATTTGACTACGCAGAATATTTAATTTCAAATTTGAATGGTATTGATCTAGAGGAGATGTGGTTCCAACGGGGCAGCTTTACATGTTATACAACCAACATAACAATCGATTTATTGAGAGAACAATTCGGAGAAAAAAATATATTGAGGAACGGACCTGTTAATTAGCTACGACGTTCATGTGATTTAATTCCCTTAGATTATTTTCTTTGAGGTTATGTTAAATATTTAGTCTATGCCGATAAATCAGCAACTATTGCCAACATAAGACCCAATTGCTGGAAAAATGGATCGAAAATTGGATGAGCGAATGCGCTTTGTCAGAAGTACCCCCGGTGGACATTTGTCCAAAATTATTTTCAAGCATTAATGGATGCATAATGATTGTTATTTCACTTAAAATTAATAGTTGCAAGGCATCTCATTTAGTTGTTAAATTTGAATTCAAATTATGGACGCAATAAAAAAAGTATATATATATATATATATATATATATATATATATATATATATATATATATATATATATATATATATATATATATATATATATAAATAAATAATTGACAAAAATGAGTTATTAAGTTTGGTGGGCCATCTCTGTTATTCCCAATTTATATCGTTTTAGGAATAAATGAAACGAAATTCGAATGTAATGGAAAAAAGTTTCTAAATTGTTCACTTGCCTTAAAATGTTGGAAACCTGAATCATTTGATCGTTAAATCTAAGAGGTTTTTTTATGTTTTCTTTTAAAACTTTGTCAATATCAACTTTTAAATAAATCTTCGATTCTCTTCCTTACAATATTCTTTGATTAATACACCCACCAATAGCTTACGAGTTGTTTATAATGCTATTAATATGTAGTTCCCTCTATAGAGCTACTGACAAAAAACTGGTTTCTTAGCAGTTGATGATAATTTGTCCGAAACTCAGTTTTCTAATCATCGGGGTAGATAAATAATATCCCTTAGTTTCCAAGTTTAAGCTTTCTCTGTACCGGAGGAATTTTCTTACAGGGAAACAATTGGAATATTGCGGGAAAAGGAAAATTGTATCTATATATGGTGTTAATAATTAAAATCCTAAAACATGAATAATTGGGAAAGTACAAGTAGAACTACAACGCATGTATTTATGTTTTTCTTGTGCAATTTAATCTAGTTATATGTTTTTCTTACACTGTGGATATGGCCTAATCTCGCGACAAGAAGTCAGAACATTAATTCATCTTGTACAAAACAGTATGGAAAGTCATAACTATTTTCATTACCTGAGGCAACAAATGCTTTTCTAAACTTGTTATGCTACTTGACAAAATCAATGATAAAAAGTTAAAAATGTTTAGATAAATAATTTTCTAGCTGATTGATGATATGCTAAATTGTGTGACCCTTACCTCTCTCGGGTATATTTTGACATATCGAGTTTCGACACAATATCAGAGCCATCTATATTTTCAACACCACTTTCATTTCCCATGTCAGCATTGGTTTCTATAGGACCACCAGGTTTCTATTGCGAAGCAGAATAACGAACTCTCGGAACGAACGCAAGGATCGTCCCCGATCATCTCTTCCAGCTGATTTCCTTGCGTTCATCGGGAGCTCGGCAGATGACGGCTGAAAGGCTAGAAACCGGTCCCGAGAGATACGTGCCAATGCATGGTGACAGTTGGGCGAAGGCGATCGGTGACACCACGTGGAGAAAAGGTGAAATATTTCTGTAATATATATATATATATATATATATATATATATATATATATATATATATATATATATATATATATATATATATATATGTATATATATATATCATCGTTATATATATATATATATATATATATATATATATATATATATATATATATATATATATATATATATATATATATACTATATATTGCTGACCATTCTTAACCTTTTCAGGTTTTTTATAATTTTTTCGTATGTTATTATTCTTCGAACGCACTTTGTTGAATAGATAATTCCCCTGGAAAGTCTCTGGTTTCCACAAAAGTGGAAAGGTTTCCAAGAAAGACAAATAACCCAGGAACACCTTAACGGTTATTGTTTAAAAAATGTTCGTCACGTATTCTTGTGAAGGCGTTTGATGATGGCATTATATGAATATGCGACCGGTTTTCTATTCTTTTTTAGGATTTTTTATCCAGGTTTAACAAAAGGAAGATAATTTAGGACATAATTTAATCTTTTGGTTCCACATTAGTTCTTGTTGCAATACAAATAAATATTCCAGCGAGTATTATAATCCAAGTCTAAATTAAAGATTGTTCATTTCTCAGATTGTATGTAATTAACATAATTCAAGTAATTTATAACATATTCCGTCGAAAGAATGATGAGCTACAAAAACATATATAAGGGCTGCAAAAGTCGACAGGACTATTTGGCTTGAGAATAAATCTGAAAAAAGTTAAGTCTTGTTCAATATATTTGCTGAAGATAGAAGAATTTAGGTTTTATGGGGGAATTTGTATATTTGTAAAGGAATCCTGGGTTGGGTATTGCTTGATCATACACATCCACAAAGAAGACCGAAAACCCGAAGAACTTATTATATCATCAAGTCTATTGGTATATTGGACCTGAATCGCAAAGGAGAGTTCATAAATTTTAGATCAGTTAATTAATTAATGATTATAAATATTATAGCTCTATGGATCAAATATAAATCAATATTTAATCAAATATCATGGAAGAGCAATATTTTTTTATCGAGTACTTCTTAAATGAATATAAATTATTATATTATATTTAGTTAGCAATATCGGATATATGACATCCACAGACATTCGTTAGATCGTCAAATATGTATATCGGAAGCGGTTCGCTTTTAAGATTTCGTTTGAAGTTAAGTTTCAAGGCTTTATTACAGTGATTTACTTTGTAATTCTAATATAACAAAACAACGCGATAATAAGTTTGTCCTAGTTTTATGAATATACTGTACGCTCTAATAATGTAAATATATTTTAACCTATGCTTGTGTCTAACAGTGTTGTTCATATATTAGAATAAGACAATATATTTTGAACGAACTCGTTCAAAGTGTAATTAAAAGACCAGTTCTATGTATCTAATCGCAAATACCAAATATTCTTAACTTTAATTGATGTCATATTCACAACTTTTAACTGTAACTGCATTATCTAAAATAATTATTAGAACGCTATTGCTCTTAAACATTCTCTAAAAACAACTACTCCCATTAGAAATTGAGCTTAGTAAGTAATCTTAATCTCATTGTTTTTGAAGACAGCTAAAAACTTCGGTTACTTTGTAATATTGTAAATTGGTAGCCTCGAATATATTTATATCTTAAACTTTTTTGAATCAATAATGCTCGGGACTTTATATTTATTGTTCTTTTAGGCAAGAAAAACTCTTAGAATTAAGCTGTAATTTAAGTTAACAAGCTACTAACTTTAAATTGACTATCTCCCTCAGTCCCAGTTTATTTTGCTTTAAACTGTTAAAACAAGACTGTAAGTAATAAAAAAAATATGGTGAAAACCGCTCAGATGATGTGAAGCATTATCGTTAGTTATATGATAATTGTTGTTCAGGGGGTTTATTTGTAGAGATTGTGGAAACTTGACTCAAGTGCATCTCTGGTTCTTTATATTTGTACCATTACATATATATATATATATATATATATATATATATATATATATATATATATATATATATATATATATATATATATATACACAAGATGCAAGGGAAATAACTTTTGTACATTTAACCAACGATTTTCTACATTATTCTGAACAAAAAGTTTCCTTAAAACATGTATCCAAAATGCAACTATTTTCTGGAAAAATGTTATTTTATTTTTCTTACAACAGGCAATATCGCCCATTAGAAAAATTCAGGTGATGGTTCTGTTGAGGTATTATGTGCAAATAGAATATAATATTTATAGACATTTATTCCATACGTTTCAGCACCAATTTGGTTTGTATTTCAACAAAATCAGAAATGTACACATTAATGTCGTTTAATGTCAAAGTTGAAATTACTAGCACTAATTTTCCACTCTATAACATATTTTAAACCATTCGCCAAAAACGCCTATTTCTAATCTGATGGTTTGTTGCGTCTTCGTAAATAAGAAGTCTGCTTCCTATTCGTGATATTTAGTATTCGTGATATTTATTATTCGTGAATTTAAATATACATGCTAAAATAACATACTACTTTCATTTTTTGGCTGATGTATGGCTGATTCATAATTATAAAAAAATTGTACATACTTTCGACAGATGGGACTGCACGGAGAACTGAAGGAAGAAGTAGTGGGATATTAAAAGCTTCGACACAACACCAATTATTTTATCATCAACATAATTAATTCCAAACCGCCTTTTGCGGAATATTTAAACATTGTACCTCAATAAACAGTATATCAAAGACATTGGAGAGAAGAACAGAAAACCTGAAACAATTACCTCCGCAGTACGATTTGACAACATGGAAAGGGTCATAAAATGTTCTGTCTAGAGAATATTAAATTATAATTAATACAAGGTTCAATAAAATTGTTAATATGTATATATGACATTAATGGCTATCCGTTGAAATCGTTAAATGACTCTACTTCCATTTCAAGTTGAATGATGAACTTTACATTGTAAACTTATTTTCGTTTATTCATTCTAGTAGCATTGGCATTGGGGTAATATCTAAAGCAATGGTCTGACAATATGGTGGCTAAAACGATGACTGGTTCGATACCTTTCACAGTGTCGATATTTGTGATTTTATTTAACTCTTTATGAACGTTTCTAGTCAATAGTGTAAAATCCGATGTGCAATAATCCCTGTGAGACTCCAACACAAATCTCTCCCTCCAACTAGTTCTTTAAGCCTTAATATAACCTACCTTAAATTATCCATGTAAAGTCTATTCAATAATATGAGGTTTGGTTGAACCTTAACCTATAAGGATGTTAAAGAAAACTAGAAATTAGAACTCAATCTAGAGCTTTATTGTGGTAACATTTAAATATTTCTTGACCCATGAATTGAAGAAAGCCATCATGTAGCATAAAACATCATGAAGAGTTTCACTAAGAGAGAGGATAGAAGAGAGAGGATTTCACTAAGGATAAGGTTATCTCAAAGATAAAATTATTTAAACGATAAACAAAGTAAACTTAGGAATCAATCTAGAGAGTATATTCTTTTATTTTACTTCATGAATAAAATGCTCAAAGTAAAAAATAAGATAAAAAAATCTATAGTATTATGCAATCTACAAAACTTTTACCCATATTCACCTGATCCCTTGGGAAAAATTAACATGTGCGTAGCCCCAAGGCCTACTCACTTACACGTCTGTTTTCAGGTGCTTTCCACAGGGTAAACTACGGATAGAGTTCTTTTATCTCTAGAACGTGTAGACGTGTTTGCCGGACTTTTTGTGACGAAAATTGACTTTAAATCACAACTGGTTTTAAAATTAAAATTATTAAAGGTTTAGTTTAAAAGGATTAATTGTTTATTTTCGTCTCTTTATTAAGAATCCATTTCCATCCATCTACTTCATGTCGTTACTATCTCAGTTATTATTGGGTAAACGTAGTTAACTGCAAACGTTTCTATAAACGAGAAATCGCCATCTAAGATTAAAATTTTACATTATCTACACATACGCCAAGTAGTTCATTCTTTACCATGCAGCTGATATATTGTTGTAAGAAGTATACTATCTCAGTGACGCATTTCGTTCTTGATATCTGCCTGATAATGCGTCTGGTATACGAAATGTCGATGATTTCTGAGAAATGATACAAAATGAGATTGATGCATCTAGTCATTGATGTTAAATAAATGCATTCGATGTTGCATGCAAATTTGCTTGTTATACGAGATTGGCTACCTAGCGATCTATCCGGCAACATTGTTGGCTTCCCCTGCGGCGGGAAGGCAGACCAAACGAAATGATTGTCACTCATTTTTAGAACACACTAGAAAAATCCGTTTCAGCAAAATAATTACTTGTACCGAAGACATATGGTATGTTGATCTGCCTCCCCTCCAAAGGAGAAGCGAACAGTGTTGCAAGATCAAACGCTACGCCACCAGTCTCGTTACTTTATTTAGCCTTTTTTTATAACTTTATTTACACTCACCTCGTAAACCCTTCTCTCTAAAAAAAGTTGACTGAACTGAAAAAAACGTCAGTAAAAATTGTTGCAGGTAATGAAACTTGAATATATTTGAACCATTCATTTTGGTAATGGAATCAGTTGGATCACTTTTTTGTTAGCTATATTAGACAAGAGCCGTGGTGGCTCGTGAGAGAGGGCATTGGGGCGCCACCTCTCCAGCATTGACCATAATAAAATATTTTTCAGAGCAAAACACCATATTTTATTTTCGTTCAGTTTCATTTCTTTAACTCATTTTAAGATATTAAAAATTAAAATCTCCAAATGTAGAAGAACGTCTGTCGACCCATCACACCAAATTATGCGGATAAAAATTCCATCCTCTCGCCACAATTTTTAGATCGTTGGTCGAACGCCACATCCATTTATCTCGTCGTTGTTGTTACAGGTTTTATAGGTTGCCAGAATTCGAGGGTTCAACTGCTTTCTAAAACATGCCATTTGGACGTTGATTTCCTGCAACCGAGGGTATCGGTAATTAGTTTTAAACGCTGATTTGACGGATACGGAGCATTTGATATGTCTCGCGTCGCGTATTTCGTTCACCTCGCGAATACTTGTTTTAATTTGGGATTTGTTACGTGTGTACATACTGAGTAATACTTTTTAAATAAAAATATTCAAGTTTTAATTGCAAACATGAAAGTGTCTGATTTCAAACAGTTATTATTGACTAATTTAATTGACAAAATTTTAATGTTTTCCTGGCTCACATCCTGTATAGGGTTTCAATAGCATGAAAAGTAAAAAGGAAGAAGGGGAAAGGAAAAAAATCTTTAGTAGCACTATTTTCTTCTACGCCCTCTCACTTTAAAAACACACGACGCTGCATGAAAAGTATATATACATAAAGGTATATTTGTGAAAATGAATACCCAAACAATAAAAAAGATAAAGTACACCTCTTCAATCGGTGGTTAGTTATAATCACAACTGTATGAAATCTTGATTCAGCATATTTGCAAATGGTGACCATAGTGAGATGAGTTGGTAAAAAAGTAATAGGATTAAAAAAAAAAATGTTAAAAGATCTAAAAAAACTTTTAAGAGCAATGCAAAATTATTCCAACTGCAATTTTTAATCTGACAATTATCAATTTATACATAATGCAGTAATTTAACAACAATTGACTAAGTAGTAAAACCAGAGTCAATAAACATAAAAAGAGCAATATGCTGCACAAAAGGTCATTTGTTCATCCAAATAAATTTTAAAATTTATGAAACGGAAAGTCTTGTTAGAATCGTAATTTTATAACTTATTAAAAAAAACATCAGGTGTAACACAAAATTTATATATTGATACCCAGCTTGATAAATTCAGACAATTTCTGGCATACCAGATGTGAAAATAAAATAACGTGTAGTGTAGTCTCAGTCTTGCTATATTTTTGGCTTCTCCCTAGGAGGGGAAGGAAGGCCAATATCTGATGCATCGTACAAATAATTACTTGGTGGTGCGTAGTAATTCTTTTCGTGAGCCGGATTTTTCTTGTGGATTCCAACGAGAAACGGGGTGTTATCAAGTTTTATTTCAGACTTGTGCACAGTGCGCCGGAAACTTTTGCAAAACTTCAACAGGCCTAGGGAAATAGTGTTTTGCCAGAAGCCCAGATATTCAGGTGGTTTCAAACATTCTCAAAAGGCGAAGACTCAAATGAAGATGAACCTCGTAGCAAAAGGCCTCCACCTACAAGAAGATTTGAATTTGATTGACACAACTGTTCATCAGATTTTGACCAATTAATTTGTTAAAATCCGAAAAACCTTTCTCGATATCAAAAGAAAAATGACCCTCATTTTCTGGAACCTATCATTACTCGTGACGAGTCTTTGATTTTTGAATGAGACACGAAAACGAAGCATCAGAACCAGGAATAACACACTCCAATCTCCCCACGGTCAAAAGTCAGAAAACTACTTTGAAGCTCACAATATAATTGTAATTTAAATTCTGAGAAAAAAGATTTAAAAAAATCATTACTTTATTTATACACCCGGCATCTTAGATTAGACATTTTTAATTCCGGTAATAAGAAAATGTATATATCCTTGGTAAAAACCAAGTACAAACAGGTAGAGGGATAACCATAGAACTTCGATCATTCTATCCATTGACTAAACTCGAAGAGGTTTACTAAGCATTAAACACCAAATCTCTTTTTTAAACTTCCAAACGCATGGTTCGCTAATCAAGTATCATGATGATTCAATCAAATTGGGCTATCAAATATTCAAAAAAGTATGGCTCTGTGATATGTTATTTTGTATTATTTTACATTTAAATAAACAAACAAAGATTTATATCTAAATTTACACTAAATTTAAAACTTGTATTACAATTGTTTCGACAATCAGGATCTTTCAAATACAAACTATATGAAACTGACTATACTAAACAGTTTAATACGAGGGTTGTTATTTATGTATACGGAATTGGCAACAATGGTGTTACTAGGCGCCATCTGATAAGCATATCGTAAAGTTTGACATTGTTGACTGTATATGTACTCAGAACGTTTTGTCATGCGATTTTACATACATATTATATACATACATACATATTATCTCAGTCAAAATAAATTATAGTTTAAAAAACTAAAAAACACGCTTTAATGGTAAACCGAACTAAACAGTAAAAAAAAAATTTTAGTATAAGAATAAAGTAATGAACGAGAAAATTAATGTGTCATTGTAAAAAAGGGTGGAGTGCTCTGTTTATAGAAACGGTACTGATGGAATATTTATAACAACTGATATCGAGCAGCCCACGCCTTTTTCACAATGACACATAAATTTTCTCGTTCATCACTTTATTCCTATACTAAAAATTATTTTTTTACTTTTTAGTTCGGTTTACCATTAAAGCGTGTTTTTAGTTTTTACTATAATTTATTTTTAATTTATTTGTTCGATCTGCTATAAAAGCGTGTTCTTTTAGTTTATTATTTTTCGTTACTTAGTTTATTATTTACGTTATTGTACCCTTGGCGGGAGAGGATAATTTGCACACCTACTGCCTTCCCTGGGTGTTGTAACCATGTCACAGGCTCCCTCTCCGAAAGCAAATCCTCGATCCTGATGATCCTGTTCAGGATAATGGGACGAACTTATTAAATTATTGTATTGTCATCGGTTCTTGATAAGTGTGCAGTTTCAATTTAATCTGACGTTTTAAAGCGGGCGAAAAGGACGATCAAAGATTTCGTTACATAGATAGACACAGGTGAAGCTAATAAAAGTGTGTTAAAATAGAATTAACCTGTGAGAATTTTCGTGCGATGATTTATTACGACATTTGAAGTGGATTATCTCAACAAAAGTGCATCGATCAACTCACTTCGACTTTTGGCGATGACGCACCATCTAAAACCACTGTATATTACTGGCTTAGTGAATTCAATAGTAGCCATCATTCGCTCACGGACGAATTTAAAAAAGGTCGTCCAAAATCAGTTATTGCCAGAAAACTTCGATACCGTGCGCGAACTGATAAAACAAGTTCACCAGGTGACACATCGTGAGATTAAGGTATCTGTGAGAATTAGTATAATAAGAATATACAAGATTTTTCAAAAACATTTAGTCGTGAAAAAGATTTGTGCGCGTTGAATTCGGAAAAAATTGACAATCGCTTAAAAGAAGACGCCTATCGATTACTGCAAAGGACTGCTCAAAAAATACAATCGTATTGCGTCAAAAGCCGTGTATAATATTTACACAGGTAACGAATCTTGGATGTATGCGAATGAGCCTAAAAGTAAACAGCAGTCGACTGTATGAGCCTTTCAAAATGAGCCAAACCCAACAAAGGTTGTTCGCGCAAGAAGCACTTCGAAGCAAATGGTCGCTTGTTTTTTTGGGATAAATAGACGGTGCACCACGCGGCTATGGTGCCACTAGAGAATCGTAGAACGATCAATTCTGAATGGTACACAGCCATTTGTTTGCCAGAGGTCTTTGAAGAAAGAAGAAAAAACAGCCAGCGACGCAGGAACATTCTTCACCATGACAACGCGAACTCTCACACGTCGGACCTAACAACGCAACATTTGACCGGTCAGAACATTGAATTGATGGGTCACCCGTCGTACAGTCCTGATTTCGCAACCACTGATTTCTTTTTGTTCCCGTCCATAAAGAATAAACTACGTGGTCAACGATTTTCGACGCCAAAAGAAACGGTTGATGAGTTCAAGATGCATGTTTAGGTAAATACCTCAATTGGAATAGAAAAAGTATATCGATCATCGCGGAGAATATTTTGAAAAACGATAAAACCATTTTCAACGATAAATATTTGTTTTTATTTATTATTCCGGATACATAAATAGCAACCCTCGTATAGATCATATTTGAAAAAGGCACTGTATGTCGAAATAATTCTAATACATTCAAGTTTTAAAGATAGTGGAAAATTAGATGTAAATCTTAGTTTGTTTATTTATAATGAATTTCCATTAAGCGTCGACCATCTCAGTTAAATATATTTTTTTAAACTAATATTTCAATAATGATTTTAGTAAAACAAATTCACAAAATCACATCTGCTTTTTAAAATATGTTATAAACATAGCCAGATTTAAAAAATAAATAAAACAAACTCATTCGTAACTTAATATGAATATGGACTAAACAAGAACAATTCTATGGTGCTTTAGCTTGTTTTATCAAACGAACAGTATCTCAAATGTAGTTCCGCTGTTTTAAGCTGGAACAAACTTTTCACCTAAACATGGAGTTTAATCTCCTAACATTGTTGGGTTTGTTTCCTCTGGTGATACCTCCTGTTGTATTTTAATAATGTAATTTGAAGGCGACCTAGAACATACTTTTATCACCGACTTTAGGTCTTCGCTACTCGTATGTGTGAATATACAGATTAAATTTACCCAGTCTGGAAGGCGTTTTTGTTCTGATTAAATTTACTTTATTTGTTTAGGTGAAATTAACCGCAAATATATCAAATGTTTAACTAATTAAGGCAGATATATCAAAGTGCAAAAAAAAATAACGATCCATATTTAGAGGAGATTTGCTTATATAAAATTCCTCCTTCAAAACTACATTTTTTGTAAGTATTGGCTTTCTAGGTTTGAATTTGGGCATGGTAATTATTTTAGAACTATGAATTGACATTTATAACATATGGGACATTCGTAGTTTAAAATAAAATCTCTACTTGCATAATGTTTAATATTGTGCTATAAAAAAGCTCATGCGGATCTCATTTATATGGGTAAAAATGGTTCTAACTAATGTTAAAGCCCCTGACCATTTTGTGATCTTCTTGGATTAAACTTCAAGAGATTTATAACTAAACATCAAATCACAGTATCATCATGAATTAGTATATACTAGATTTAATCATAACTTGATGATGTTAACATGGTTAGCAAAACGTGTGTCAAAAATTAAAAAAAGTGATTTGGTGTTTAGTTTCAAACCTTTTCGAATTTAGTCTTTCACGCCGAAGGTTCCAATGGAAAAACTGATCTTCTGATGGGGTAAACATTTCCCCAGTGTACCAAAGAGCCGGTCAGGTTGGTTGTGGCAGTAAGGTGGTGGCTTGTGAGTAAGTTGTAAGTTGGTTCGATTCCAGCGCTTCGGATGGTTGTTTTTCTTTCTTCTGTATTTACTTTCTACCCCCCACACACACACAAACATATATACTTACACATAGACACACACATATCTACACTTAAATGTCTGGGTAAGGCGGGATGCCTTCTGAGAATTGTTCAACGTTGGTCACTCGTCAGTTGGTAGGCTTCCTGATAGACTTATGGGTAAGAACATAACCAAGGGTTGATAACCTGATTGGAGTGCTGGCCTGGGTTGTTGGTGGCTAGTCCAGTGTTGGTGGTTGTTGGTAGGTCCAGTCGCTCAATAGCCTTAGATCCTGATGCGCCTCTAACCCCAAAACCTTTTAACTTTTTTTTTACCAGCGAGTACAAAAGCCATCAATATTTACTAGTTGATAGATGGACTGAATAATGAAAGATCAAATATTGTCTAATAACTGACCAATGGTTTAAACCATGATTATGATTTAAATTAAATCTACACTCAGTTTCTAACGGACCTTAACATGGTTCAATATTAGCGAATTCTAATTAAATATGTCTAAATGTAAAATGTCCTGACAATGCAAAGTTTCAGTTCTCAAAGTTATTTATAGTTTTCTATAAATATCTCAGTTCTCCCATAATTTCAATATACAGGGTCCGGCAGGGAGGTATGGTGTTTATAGTTTATAGGAGCTACGCTCTTATTTTTAAACGAATAGCAAAATGTATTGCTTTTATACATTAATGGTATATTGCCATTAAATTATACATAACGCAGTCAGGTGCGAAAAATCATATCAGTTAGGCGGCGTCCATTTTTTGTCAAGTTATTCTTGTAAACGGGTAGCAAAGTCGTTCATACTTCTTGCGAGCATGTTTCGGAAATAGCTTCAAGAGTTCGCGGTTTGTCTATGTAAGCTTTGGATTTTAAGTAGCCCCATAAAAAGTCAGAAGCTGAAAAATCTGGTGACTGAGGTAACCATTCCACATTCCCACGCAACGAAATCAGGCGCCCAGGGAAATATTCCCTTAAAACGGCCATTGTTGCTCTTGGCGTATGGCATATCGCCCCATTCTGTTGAAACCAAAGTGTATTAAGGTTAATGCGATTCTTCTTAGTTCTGCCAGAAAATAATCACGCAACATGGCGAGATAGTGATCTGTGTTAACAGACAATGTTCGTCCGTTTTCACGAAAAAAATACGGTCCAATAATGCAAGTTCGAGATACGGCACACCATGCAGTTACTCTCTCGGAGTGCAGAGGTTAATAATGCAGTTCTCGGCGGTTTTTGGATGCTCAATATCGAAAGTTCTGTTTGTTTACTACCCCCGATAAATGAAAATGGGCCTTGTCACTCATGAACAGAACGATGTTGCCGTCCAGCAATTTCAACATACTTTATGCGAACCTACGCCGTTCACAAAGTCATTTTATTGCAATTTTTAGACAACCATAATTTTATACGGATGGAAATAAAGGTTTACGTGTAAGATTTTGAGAACTGGCCTGTCTGATATTCTAAATGCGCGAACGTGACGTGTCGCTGAACGGCTAGGACTGGTTTCCACCGCTTGTCGCATCTTTTCAGTGTTTTCCGGGGTTCGTACTGTTCGATCTCCTCTCCGTATAGTCCCAGGTCTCAACGATCCTGTTGTTTGAAAATTGTTCACCGACTTTATAATGCTATCGCGTTTTGAAATGCGACCATGCCGACCAACGTTAAAATGATTTCGAAATCGTCGTTGTGTAAGTACAACAGAATGACCAGTTTCAATAAAAGTGTTGTTAATAAACACGCGATGTGCTACAGACCACGGCTCCATGGGTACTGAGATGGCATCCCGGAATGAGTAGATATCAACCATCCTGAAAAGTTTCGCTCCACACTGCTGAGAGTAAAAGTCGTTTCAAAAACACCATACCTCCCTGTCGGACCCTGTACTTTGTCCCACGAAAACAAAATAACAAAAAAATTCAAACCTCAAACAAAAAAATTTATATAATTACAAGAAAAGTAATTATATCAATTTTTTTGTTTCCGGAAGATATCCGAAATATCCCCATGGCTACTACAGTTTCCTCTTTCAGCTTCAAAAGGGGAATGGTAGAAGCCTGAAGAATGGAAGCCAGAACGGTAGAAATCTGATAAATGTTCAAAAAATTTATACTTCAGTTATTTTAGTTATTAAATGTCCCATATGGTCATGTATGTTGCATTGTACTAATAAAAAAACATGTCTTCAGCTAATCTTTTTTTATATTTTTTTGTATCGAGCTTATGTTAGTTTGCATTCCTTTATAATACTGTCATGGTGAGCCTAAAAATTATAAAATTGATCCAGGAAATAGTTAGTTTTTCTCAAGCGTCGTTTTGAAGGAAATCGAGTTTAAAATTTTGCCATCTCCACATTTCTCTCAGTAAGGACAGAATGTTGAAATTAGAAAATGATTGATCGTATTTTTACATACAATGTAAAAACATGTAAAAACAAATTCTTTGTTAAATAGATTTATATAGTAAATCAAATGAATATTTTATATCAGAAATAGCGTTGTCTCAAACGAAATTTCACGCCAGTATTTCAAAAATACTGATTAAAACTAATGTTCAATCTAACAAACCTTACTCAGAAACTAGTTTCTATAAGTTTTTTATGTCGAATACTTTTGCTTTTGTTATTTAACTGGCTTGAAAAGTCTAAATATTTATATTTCTTATCTAATTGTTTGATCCAGATTAATTATATTGAAAATTCCGTTATTTCTTTTATGATGTCTATATCTATTATGATAATAGTGTTATTTATTTCATGTGTACAATTTAATTCAATTCCAATAGATATATATATATATATATATATATATATATATATATATATATATATATATATATATATATATATATATATATATATATATAAATATATATATCTATATATATATATTCAATATTTCGATTTTATTTGGATCGATGTTATGACTTAAAAATAAATACTTTTTGAGTACTATTTATATATATTTCCTAAAATAGACCAAAATTTAACTAATTTTCGACTAAACAAAATATATAGGGAATTGTTTTATATTAATTGTATTTTTTTAATAAGTTTCAACATGGTTGATAATACAGAGCCTTCATTTATCGTGTAACCCACTTGACTAGTGATTTATTTAAACTTAAGAACTTCTAAACTCTTTAAAAATGGTATCGTTTGCAAGTAAAACTATTACAAAAATTTTCCCTAAATCCGTCATCCAGATATATTCGCCGTATGTTTTCTATTTATTTAATTAATTCTTTCTTGTCCATTAGCTCCTCTTCTTCTTTTTTCCTTCCATGGCATCTGCTTCGATGGCGTTATTTTAATAATTTTTTTTTGTATTTTGGGTTCTACGTAATCTAGGACTGGTCGAATATTATGTTTATTTTGGTTATTCGTGTTAAACTGAGTATATAATAATAAAAACAAATGAATTATTTACAAAAACTGAAAAAAAACAATAAAAATATATCATAGTTCAAGAAAATTAGTAATTTTATCTTAATAATTACCAACCTGCCGTGTTGGTTGTCCACATTTATAGCATTAGGATATTTCGGGAATAAATGAAGGCTCTGTATAACTTATCTTAAATGATACAGTGCAATTTTATATAAATTAAAGCAATCATAAGGAAGTCTGGAATTACTAATCCTCCTCTTCTAGTATGTATACAAACTCTCAACCCTAATCTTCTGCAAGATTAAATAAAGCTGTTTGCGTTTTACCTTTATAGCAGAAATAAAGCTTAAGTTGACTCAAAGGGAATTTATGACCAACCACTATTTAGGGAAGGTAACACTAAGTTAATATGGCATATTTCTGTTTCTCAGGACAATGTTTTACATTAAGTATGCGTAAGAAGTATGTATAAAAACAGCAATACAGACAAACTAAAAACTGCCTAAACTTTGTTGATAGGAAATAACGGGTCTTTCAAATTGAGCGGTTTCTTTAAATTTTGAATAAAACACAGATGGCGTTGTGAATTTGCCTAGGTCTAGTCTCATTTCAGAAGTGTGTTGTGACATTTAAAAAAATGGAGTCGTACCCAATACAACAACGCGTTAAAATTGTTGAATGATTTTATGAATGTAGACGTTCAGTGAAAAATGTTTCTAGAAAATTTCGTGATATTTACGGTTTGCACAGTTCGGTGAATGATAAAAGATCAATATATAGTCGTAGCAGTTGTTCATAATGATTTGGTATGTGAAGGTGTTAGAATAAGTCAAAATATATGGTAATGGGACAAATGCAAGATCTATCGGCAAAATAGGGAAACATGACCATGGTAGCCAGTTATGGAAGAGAATATACTTTCGAAAGACTTCAGAAATTCTGCTAACTAGGAGTTACCATCGAAGAGGGCGGGCACGAAGAGCACGAAATAAAGGCCAGGCTAGTAAAGGGTAATCGAAAATATGGAAGCCTGAAGGCACTGATGAAGCCCAACTATGTGTCTGGAAACACAAAATAAAGAATCTATGCAACAGTAATAAGACCCACAACAACTTACGCATGTAAAACTTGGATGCTAAATCTATCAGAGGAAGAGAAACTGAAAAGGTGGGAAAGGAACATGTAACGAGCTATATATGGAGGAAAGAGAACTGAGGAGGGATGGAGGAGAAGAACGAATAATGAGTTAGAAGAACTGTACAAAAGTCCAAATATAATAACATTTGCGAAAGCGCAGAGAGTGAGATGGCTTGGACACGTGGAGAGACTGAGCGGAGGGAGAATGACAAATCTAGTGTTACGCAGAAGGACAATAGGGAAGTAGAGGAAGGGCAGGCCAAGAAAAAGATGGATGGGGGAACAGAAGGATATAGCAAACAATAGAAAGGAGTGGAGAGGGATAGTCCAAACTGTGCTGCATAGGAACTGGTGAAGGCATATGGAGCTCAAATAACACATAAACTAAAGTCGCTGGATCATTCAAAATGTCGTGCATTTGTCAATTGGATCAAAGAACAAACAGATGATATTTCTCAAAAATCCCTTTTCAGTCGAAGCACTTTGAAATTGGTGGCTATGTTAGCATTTTGAAATTGGTGGCTATGTTAATAAACAAAATTGTCGGATTTGGGGTGAAGAAAATGAAAAATGAAATGAAAATAAAAAGTCTCTACGTCATAAACGAGTCACTGTTTAGTGTGCATTATGGCCATGAGGTATAATTGGGGCGCATTTCTTTCAGAATGCTGATGGCAAAGCTGTAACTGTGAATGATGTTCGATATCGTGAGACGATAACTGGATTTTTGTGCGCTGAATTGAATAATATTGATTTGGAGGATATGTGTTCCAACAGGATGGCGCTGTACCTCACTCTGTTAATAAAACAATTGATTTATTGAGAGAAAAATTACCTGGACCAGTTATTGCAAGAAACGGTGATGTTAATTGGCCCCCAGGATCATGTGAGTTGACACCATTGGCCTATTTTCATTGTCGTTACGTAAAAAGCCTGGTCTATAAGAACAATCCACAATTCACAAGGGTGAAAAATTAAAGGGTAAAATTATTTGAGTCATTGGTGAGATAGAGCCACGGTTATGGCAAAATATCATCCAAAATTTAGACAAAAAAGTGAACGTCTGTGGAGCTGCAAGAGGTAGTCATTTGGTAGATATTGTCTGTCGTGTTTAAACGATATACACTATGCTTTAATTATAAATAAAAACTTTTTTAAAATCAACGCAAATTCTGTGTCTTATTCCAGAATTTAGAAGATAGTCCAGTTTGAAAAATCATTAAGCAAGAAGAAATTCAATGGAGATGTCGCTACGAAATAATCTTTTTTTCAAAATGAACTCTCACTGTTCACTGAGCTTTACATGAGTCACCTTTTTGTAGCAAAATCCAGGAAACAAGGAAACTAATAAACTAGTTAAGCGTACATTAAACTGCATGAATGTATTTTGTAAAAAAATGAAATTCGAGCTATTATAAAGTACTTTTTTAGGTGTTTAATTCTAACGGAAATGTAAAAGGAGCTGCATTCCACTTTTAGGGGAATTTTAAAGATTATTTTTTAAGAGATTTCTTTTTGCCGGTAAAAAATGCTAAACAAATATTAACTGTAAAAAATGCTGAACGGCTGAATTTAAAGGTGGTCAAAAACCGTTGCGACCGACAAAATTACCAAATATTACACAATCTTATATTGACAATGATAAAAGGCCGCCAATAAAATGCACGTGAGGTTGTTGACCTTATAAAAATCTCGTTAGACCCTGTACACAACTTTTTTCATGGGGTTTAGGGTATGCAAAAGCCCTGCACTGGATGGGTGCTGCGTTTGTAAGCATTCGAAGTAAGCCGCATTCGAATAAATAGTTCTCATGGGTGCTCTAGACTTATATAAATGTAATACTGCTCTTGTACCTCTGATATTTGTTATAACAGTAAAGAAAACATGAATGCACTGTGAGACACAGGTGAAAGTATAGAAATCGGTCCGATCTGCAGGAAAAGTACAGGCAACCTTTTTCTGGTAAATATTTCTGTAGCGAATACGACGTTTTACAACTGGACTAGTTCAAGGGTGCTATTTAGGCTAAATATCCACAACAGGTTAAAAAGAAACGATTTTTCACTAAGATAATGGGCCTGCACACATCTTGCACACAAACCTAAAGAAATGACTCACTGGAACCATTTATTTTGCAAAAGATTTGGACAAATCACTGAGGGTATCTTATACTGGAGGTATCAAAAATTTGAAAAGCAAAATAAACTACATTGACAAATAAAAAAATCTTAAAAATGTTGTGTTTTCCACGTTAGGCAAAGAATTTTTTAAAGGGCTCTCCTATTTAATACCTTTTACAAACTACGTCTTTACTATTGCTCAAAAAGAGAGCTTATATTTCAAACTAAACAAATTTCAGACTATCTTTGACAATTTCGCAGTGTGATTTAATTGCTTAAGATATTGAGTGCGTCTGAACTCTAAATTCAAATAAAACAACAACCAAATGAGATACCTTGAAACTATTTATTTTATATGAAATAACATTTAATGCCGTTAACCTTAGAAAACATTTTCGGATAAATGTCCACCGCGGCTACTTCTAACAAAGCGCATTCTCTGAATCCATTTTCCAACCACTTTTTCAAGCAATTCAGGTCTTATGTCCGTAATTGTCCGAGTTATGTCGGCTTCTAAAGCGTCAATAGTTGCTGGTTTATCGGCGTAGATCAAAGATTTAACATAACCCAAAAGAAATAATATAAAGCGTTAAATCACACGACCTTGGTCGCCAATTAACAGGTCCGTTCCTCGAAATAATTTTCACACCGAATTATTCCCTCGGTATATCGTTTATTGCGATGGCTGTATGTCATGTGGAGACGCCCTGTTGGAACAACATCTCCTCCAGATCAACATCATTCAAATTTGATAATTAATTTCGAACTTTTTCGTTTTTTCCAGGTTTTAACACATCACGTTTTAACACATCCACGTTTTAACACATCACACAATAACACAATCCACAATAACACAATCCACAATAACAAAGCTCAACATCCTACGGCGACGAATTCATTAATTTGGATCTTCATCAACACTGCCAGCAACAACAGTGATATTTTTTTCGGAACACACAGTTTTTTTGTTTTGTTTTTGCTTTAATATCGAGCAGCGTAAAATGCGTTTGGAATTTATCAATAATTTGGTGAATACACCACGAAGTTCAAATTTAGAAGGGCTCTATAAATTTGGCGTATAGAACACTGACTTTCAGAATAAATTTCGATTATTTGCAAGCACTGATGTTAAACGTTCCATGATGATTTGCCAGACACAAATTTACAGACTTGCGCGTAAACTCACAGTTCGTTTGAAAGCGACCCTTATTGGAAGTTCGAATACACTAAGAAATTGCGCTTTAGTTCCTGGATTATGACTAGCGGTTACCATTAACTCCAATCAATCCATTCCAATCACCGCTATAACTAACTGGTTGCTTCTTATTAGGACTTAAGAGCTATATATATAAAGAGTAATACTGCTTGATTGATACTGCTTTAATTGAAAATTAAAACATTACCTAGTCTATTCTTGAATTTCTACCAGCTTAAAAATTGTATATATCATTACAATTCTCTGAAAGGACGGCCTTCTAGCCTCCCAAAAATTAATTGTTGACCCAATGCTAAAATGAATTTAATTAACATTGCAAAATCATTTCATGTTAACGGAAGCCAGATAATATCTACATCACAATGAAAATTTCCAGAATGATTGCGGAATAAATGCATATAGTATGAAAAGAGCATTTAAAACCCATTTTTTATAATTCCGTTGTGGCACGAATTCGAACGTTGCCAACTTTTCAGATTGAGAGAATTCAGTTACACCAAAATCCCTTTAGGAATATTTAATTTTGTTTAAAGATAGAAATAACATAAAGACATAAAACTCTCCACTTCTCCTTATATTAGTAAAATAGTCATACAATAATTCAAGAAAATTATTAGTTAGTTTCTATTTTAAAAAGGAATATAATAATTGTTTTACTATACGTAAAGGTACCTCTCGATCTGTAGTTCACAACAATAAATAAATTCTGCAAAAGGAAAAAGTAAAGTATTTTGGGGTGCATTTAAATTAAACATTGCCTTGTAAAAGCATATATTTACTCTGTTGTAGCCTTCGTTAAAGAAGAAATCTAAAACCGCATTGAAAGTATTTTTTAAAAAGAATAGACAATAATCGCCCAAGCGCCCTAGCAAGAAATCTGATGCAACAGCCGCGAACTTAGTGAATTTGTATAACAAAACAGCATAAAGTGCTTAATACAAAGAGTATTTTGTAAGAGTATTGCAAATTGTCACTTATGTTGCTTGATGCTTTCTCACTTGTTGCCATAATGGCATATTCTCGAGATCAGCTATTTCCAGATTGGAACTAGTGCTGAGGGAGGCGCGCAGTTTGACGGAAGTGTAATTTTCAAAACATAACTTACATAAATAAAAAATAAATACACATGCACTTTCGTAACATAAGACAAAATTTTATAATCCATTTGTTAAAGCATTTACCGCCACCTAATTCGTTCTACCTTCGATATAAATATGAAATTAACATTTATTTGAAAAATAAATATTTTGGTGAAACGTATTGATGGTCTTCAAGCATTAGCTAAAAACAAAGCACCTAAAATTCTCAATGTACGTTATAATAGGATGCATGCAAGTTATAAACTACATGAAAACAGTCCTTTAGAAGTGAGTTTTTTTTTCAAAGCTATATGATCTCACTTCTATACTATTGAAGAGCGCTCGCTATCTTGAGCAAAAGTAATTCAGAGGGTGTTTCAACTGAAAAAAGAGATTTGGTTGAAATTTTTGGAAAATTGTATGATTTGAGTAGTTATGATGTGTGATCATAGTAACAAAAAAAAGTATTCTTTATAACATTTTAATGAACAATCACAGCAGAACATTATTTGGTCACAATTTAAGTTACTTATCAATTTATATAATAAAATGTAAAATAGAACAAAAAAGTAAATAATATTCGAGGAAATGGCACTTATTGAGATCAAGGGGTAGTGTTAAAATTATACATCAAAAATGTCAATTGTAACTGTAATGAGGATCAATTGTAACATACCATAATAAAAACAATAAACTAAAAATGAAACGAGAACTTATCAGTAGTTCACGCTAAATGATATTAAACAATCAAAAACAGTGCCAGATATTCCGACAAACAATTTAAACATACAAAAATGGATCATTTTTAGCACAATGAATCTTTTTTTTCTTTCCTCTAGCTATTCTTTTTCTGGTGTATCTGTATACATTGCTCTTTTTCCTTTAGATCTTTCAGTCTTGTATTTCATTTGAGGTGAAAGCAGTGCCAGATCTGAATGTTGAGCGAAAGCCTGGGACAAAATCTGATATAATGTTGAAGGTACTGAATGGGATGCACTGTTAATCAGTTCTGTCGATATAGCTTCTTGTTGATCAGATTCCTCAGGGGTGACTTCTCCGATAAATTGGTCAGTGACACTAATCGGAGCAAAATCGACCTCTGGAAAAATATTTTTGATTTAACAAAGATATAACGATATGTTTGTGCAGCAAAAGAAATAGCTCCTTTAATAAGCCTTGGTAAATCATAAATAGTCATTCGTTGTCCTGGATGATTTATCATCCAATGATATGCGACAATATTAAATTTAGTCTTAAAATTTCCAAAAACTCTCCTACTAAGTGGTTGCAGTTTGTGCGCTGTATGGGGAGAAAATGATAATATAGACATGAAGTTTCCTTTACAATATTAAATAACAGGTAAGTTAATGTGTGATAAATGAAGGTCTATTATAACGACAACAGGATTTTCTTTAGTAAGCTTTGCAAATTTCGCGAAGTGCTTCATGAACAGTAAAAAATCTTCATCTTGCATCCAACCACTTTTATTTCCTGAACCGTTACAGCCAGGACGACCATCCCTTGCAAAATGAGGCTGAACATTCTTTCGTAGAAAAACAAAAAAAAACGCATTAACAGCGTTCGCCATTGCGTTAACAGCCAAATACACAGTTACTAGGTTACCTGGTTCTTGTGAAGTATTGGCACCGACCTGTTTAGTGCCTTTAACAGCAATTACTCTGCTAAGTTTCTTACTTGTAACGCCTGTCGCATCTATATTATTTAATTACGGAGTGTTAATTGTAACAGGTTACAATTGCACCTCCTTGTTTTGTTACTTTTGCACTATTGTGGCCTTAGGTCATTGAAGACTTAGTTATATAAAATATATGGTACATTAGATCACTTCACATACCTACACATATAAACTGGATGTATATTCTTTGAGAATCACCACTGAACTATCGTAATATTGTTATATTTTAATATAATCAGAAAAATAGTGCAGTATATTTTTTTTACGATAATTTAGTTATGTCAAACTGTCATCTAGTGACGGCGCATGGACGTACTGTTTAAGCTGTAAGTTCGGTCGGTAAAGCAGTATCCGATGAAGTTTCGATTGCCACTAAGAGCTACCATTACTCGCCAATAAATGTCGTGTAGAACCAAATGTTGCAATTGCCTTCCCGTTACAATTGACACATCTAACCACCACCAATTGACCACCAATTGACCACCAAAAGACAAAGGGAAAGTATTAATAAAAAAGTTGAAGTATGGAAATCAAATTTATAAAAAATATACGTTCGATATGTTTCCACTTTTAAGTGATTTCTGCTCCAGAGTTAAGACAGAAACAAAAAACATTATCTACTAAACACTTGGATGGTTTGCTAATGCACTTTTCGTATTATTCCGAAAATGTTCATTATTCAAAGTTCGCGTGGATACGGAATCCATTTTTAGATTATCATTTTACGATGATGAATTTGGATTGTTTATGTTTTGGATTATTCCGTTTCAGGAGGATGGCGCTAATATTAAATTAGTAACAGGATGGGCGTAGTAAAAGGAAGTTTGAAAACCACCGCTCTGGGTGACAGTTCTTAGATAATATAAGACAAAATGAACTGTAACTTCATCACTAGATAAGCTGTCAAAAATAATTCCCCGTTGAATAAAATTATGATAGAATAGCTTTACATGGTGCTTGTAATACCAACAAAGTTTTTCAAGAGCTAGACATTTAATTGATATGCCTATATATTGGAGTAATCTTTAATTCTTTATATAATATTTTGTTTATTATTTTAAAATAATATTTTATTCATTAATAAAAAAATACATTCGTTGTAATAATACTTTTAATATTACTTATTTAATGTAATATTTTGAATATAAAGAAATAAAATAAATATATGTTCCTAGTTTTTGTTTCATGTATTTTAAGAGTAAATTGCATGCATTAAATTTTCCAATATGATTACATTTAGTTATTCACTGATAATAAACAAAATTTCCATGAAACAAATACATATTTTACAAAAGTTGAACGCAAGCATAGTAATTTGATTGGTATTGCAATTAATATATTGTATAAATATTGAATTAAAAATAGCGACCAGAGTCAATTTTGTTCATACGATATATTAAATGCTTTTTAAAGATAAATATTATATTTTTATCATTCTTATCCAAAAAACTAAGTCGTCAAACCTCAATATTGACGTTTTACCCTAGTTTCGTTCACAGATCCATCTTTACTTAAATATCCGCATCTTAAGCTGTTCTTACACTGTCAGACGTTAAATTAATCTTATTGAAATGCAGTTCACATGCTTGGTCTTTTATCGGACCGATTTGCGATTTCCGGATGGTCGACCTATTTTAGATTCTTTATTCTGATACTTATAGCTAAACTAGAAAGAACTGTATCATGGCTAAAAAGTCAATTTTAACATATTTGGTTTTACAGTGGTTGGCGAAATAACACTAACACAACACCAGATAAATTATTACAAATGGACGGCAATTTGTTCTGTACATATACAGTATACTGCAATAACTGGCTGAAAAATATGCAATGCATGAAGTATGCCTTGAATGTTGTATACAAGTTATTACGTCTCGATGACAACCGTCATATCTCTCCTCTTAAACCTAGGTGGAAACAAGTTTATCTAATCTTGAGTTGGTATTAAATAATTTGTAAAAAATGCCCAGACTTAATCAGTTTCCTAACCGTGATTTAAGGGATATGGTTTGCGTTTAAGGGTATGGTTATGTACAAGTAAATTGCAATAGTCGCCATGCAGTTACAAGTTTCTCGAAGACAATGGTTAGAAGACAATAATCCTCATGATCGACAGAAACATATCACGGTAGAAGAAGAAGAAGATATGTTGGTTAGTATCGCGGAAAATCCTGAACTAAGCACTAGGCGTCTGGAGGCATCTACTGCAATTAGCAAATGTATAGCAAAAAAGAAAAATTGTTTCCCTAACATTTTTCTCCTGTTCAAAGTTTATTACTGCCAGATTTGCCGGCTAATTTACTACTAAATCTAAAAATCTACTACATAAAAAAACGAAGACCCCATGTTCCTGAAAAAGATATTGCTTACTGACGAGGCAACTTTCACCAGACGCGGAATTTTTAACTGGCAAAATAATTATTATTACGCCCTGAAAAATCCTCACCTTCAAGAGAGTGACATTTCCAACATGAATTTTCAATAAACTTTTGGTGAGGCATTATCGACAATTTTTTAATCGGCCCAATTGAGTTTCCGCAAAGTCTGAATGGAGATCAATATGTCCAGTTTTTAGAAAATGATTTATTAGACCTTTTGGACGGTATACCTCTAAACTTAAGATAAGAAATGTGGTTTATGCAAGATGGGACGCCACTGCATTTTACTGCTGCAGTGCGAAATCATTTGAATCGACGTCTTCCACATCGATAAATTGGGCCGCCATCGACAAGATGTGCAATGGAACATTTTTTACGTTTTTTTTACGTGGGAATTATGACACTTCCCTATTTTGAAGTCAAAATATTTTCAGCTTTATAGGATAAAAAAATATGAGCGAGTTAATTCCTCACAAAGCAGATAGCAAGAGCCCTCTAGAAACTAGGCTAAAACTAGTACCAAATTCGGATTTGCCACCTTTGAAAACCCAACTACCCCGATTTTGAACCTGATACCTTCAATCGTTTTTAAATTATCTCAATTTTTCTAAAATCTAGTTGCACTATCAATACCCCTTCTTCTTTTTAATAATTAACATTTGCCAACACGTTTATTGACTAAATCCTCTTATTTTGATCTCTACTATCACCAGTTCCCCCCCTAGCGGATAAGTTATGGGACACCCAATTTATTGTTATAAATGCAGATATTTAGATATTTCCAGGCGCGGTTTCGTTCATTTATATAGATTTATATTATTACTTAATTATTACTATTATTACTACGATTCATTTAAAAATGGCTCATTTAAAAGATAATCATTTGAAAAAAAAATTGATTAAACCTAAAGGTTTCCGCTGAAAAAAATTGCAAAATTGATAAATCGCCAATGAAAAAGATATGCTAAGAATTAGCAAATATGTGTAACTTTATTAACGAATATTTTAAGCAAATATGTGTAACAGCATATTTGGCAAATAATAAATGGTTATTATTTAACGAATAACCTACATTTTTTAAAAATTAAGAATCAACCATATATCATCCAAACAATAAAAGTGGCAGCATAGTATTAACCAGTTGAGCTGATCCCTACGTGTTGGTTGATAAATTAATTTCAATGTGCTTATATAAATTTAATTTAAAACCAAAATTGTATTCTATACGCGAATATAACGATATATTATTTACGGAGAAGCAGCAACCTGATTAGAAATGTACCAACACGTTTTCAACATGTTCGGGAATATAGGTTAGAACCGCGCCTGGCTTACTTGCACTCAAATGATGGGATATTTTTAGCCTTTATTTTAATTAAACAATTAATCCTGTGTTTCTTAATGTGACATGAATCGTTTAAAACGTGTTATGTTCGTTTTAACGTCGTTTAATTGATGTTAATGAGTACGTTTTCCTTTTCTTTTTTGTAAAGAAGCTACCCAAATTGCTGCCCAAACGTATGGAATAAATAGCTATACAAATATTACATTTTATAGCCATTAGTTAATGCCTTAAGAGAACAATGAAACAAAACACTGAATTTTCCTAGTAATTGGTGATGTTGCCAATTGTAAAGAAAATAAAATAGGGTTTTCAGCGAAAATGGTTACAAATGGTTTAAATTTATGGCAATTATTTCCCTCACACCCTGTAAAAGAATTAAATATTCCCAGATGGTTAGTCGAAAAATATCTGGCTGTTGTAATGGTACTGAAATAACATCTATTTTTAATAAATGCATATGCCACATTTCAGCCATTAATATATTAGTATAATTATAATGTGTAAATTGTTTTGAAAGAATTTTGTGGATGGAAATTTATGATGATATGACATGTCAGCAACATTAAGAAACTAATTTCCATTTTATGCAACCAAAAAAACAAGAAACGAAAAAGGCCAGAAAAAGTAATTTTTGTATGAATGCAACAGAAGATTGGCACTATACACCTTTATTAATTAAACTCTAAACCAAACGTCCATATTGTAGCAATCCTCCGTATAATAGTAATTTAGCTTCATATGATAATTATATCTTGCTAAAATTATTTACAAGAACAACATTTACCTAAAATGTTGATTAATGTTTTGAATGCATAGGTTACTGAGCAAGACTACTTTTTTTATATTATTGCATTGAATAGCTGCTCTAAATTCTTTACTAAATTTAGAAATATAGTTAATATAGTTTCGTTTCGAAGGAGCTAATAATTTTAAAATGGTGAAAAGAAGAAAGATATTATATATATATATATATATATATATATATATATATATATATATATATATATATATATATATATATATATATATATATATATATATATATATATATACGAACCGAATCGAAGATCTTGATATCTGTAGCTTCTTCATATTACAGTATCATCAAACGCCTTCCGAAGGCAACGTAAGGAGTATTTTTAATCAATACCCTATTCAGCGCCTCCAGGTCTCTCTTCGTGTGGAAACCAGAAACATTCCCGGGGAATTTTCTACTCAAGCAAACGCGTCCTAAGAATAATAACAGACGTAGAAGTTTAGACTAATCCAGGAACTTTAAGATTGGACCGGTTTCGAAAACAAAAGGAAGGAAGAGGAGGTCTAACAAAGTTACACCGACAGTCTCAAATTTATTGAAATAAGTATTTACGTGATTTATTGTTTGTCTTTTAAAGATCGTTTTATTATCAGTTTCATGAAAATATATGCAAATTTTTAATCCAATTTACGATTGTATTTTGAGAAACATTTTCTATCATTTCATTTTCTACAATCTATAATATTTGTAGTATATTTGTAATTGTTAACATAAAACCGATGTAAATAAACAGTTTTTAGTATTCTAACAAGAAGTTTCAGTGAAAAAAAAAAAAAAAAAAAAAAATATATATATATATATATATATATATATATATATATATATATATATATATATATACCATATATATATACCATATATATATATATATATATATATATATATATATATATATATATATATATATATATATATATATATATATATATATATATACCATATATATATATATATATATATATATATATATATATATATATATATATATATATATATATATATATATATATGGTATATATATATATATATATATATATATATATATATATATATATATATATATATATATATATATATATATATATATATATATATATATATATATATATATAGGTGTCCCATTAAGGATGGATCGCGGCCGTATCTTGAAAACTATTTATCTCACAGCTTTGGGGAAAAAAATTGTACTAAAAATGATCATGAGAAATTCACCAAAAATATTTTTAAGCTTCTAAAACGACCGCAAGAGGGCGTGACGAACTAAACATTTTTAAAAATCTTTTTTTTTTGTGTATTTTCAATTGTTAACCGAGTAAGAAAAATTCTCAGTTATAATTAGCAAACTTTGTTTTATGACATTTTGTCGTAATTTCACGAATAGATGGGTGGGGGGAGTTTTACCTATTGAGATAAAAAGGCAATTGCTGGGACAATCAGATACATTATTTAGTTTATAAATGAAACCGCGAGGTGGCGTTACATTCAACAATAGTTTTTTTGAAGTTTTGTTGAGTTTTTTCAAATGGAATGGTACAGCTTTTATTACATGGCGGCTAGAAAGGTAATTTAAAGAGGAATCACCCAGTGAAAACCCAAAGTCGATATCTCTGACATGTCACGAGATATTTCGATTTTTCTGAAAAAAACAGTTATTATTTCACTACTACCTGCATTAAGTTAAAAAAATATTAACCTAATCTTTGCCTTCCTTCACGCATTACCCAGGCTTAGGACTGGTCCAAATTCTTCGTGCCATATTAATTTGGAGCGTGTTTAAAGGCCAACGGGCCAACAACGAAGATAATAATAATAACAACAATCAAATAAAATTAACAGCACAACAGTCTAATAATTAACAGAATCTGAACTTTAACGCCTTTCTAAATGTTCAAAATGCCTTCCATCCTTAGAAATGCAAAGATTTATTTTTCGACGAGTACTAAAAACGGCAACTTCAATTTCCACTCTTGAAATGCCGGTTATTGAATTTGTAATTATTTCAATCATGTTTTCTCGTGTGGTAGGACGAGTTTGAAAAACAAGGTCTTTAAGTCTTCCCCACCAGTAAAAATCGAGGGCTGTCAAACCCGGTGCGAGAAATGGGCAGGACATCCATCATGCTGGTACCACATTTGTCTTCTTGTTTCCAACGAAACATCTTCCATTAGTTCTGGCAGTCCATTTTTTAAAAAATTTAAATATGTTTCACTATTCAAATATCCATTAAAAATAAAGGGACCAATAATTGTGTCTCCCAAAACACCACACCATACGTTCACACTCCATCTATTTTGGTGGTTGATTCCTGTGGTGAAGGAATTTTGAACATTTAGAAAGGCATTAAAGTTCAGATTCTGTTAATTATTAGACTATTGTGCTGTTAATTTTATTTGACTGTTGTTATTATTATTATCTTCGTTGTTGGTCCGTTGGCCTTCTTTAAACACGCTCCAAATTAATATGGCACGAAGAACTTGGACCAGTCCTAAGCCTGGGTAAAGTGTGAAGGAAGGCAAACATTAGGTTAATATTTTTTTACCTTAATGGAGGTAGTAGTGAAATAATAACTGATTTTTTCAGAAAAATCGAAATATCTCTTGACATGTCAGAGATATCGATTTCGGGTTTTCACTGGATGATTCCTCTTTAAATTACCTTTCTAGCCATGTAATAAAAGCTGTACCATTCCATTTGAAAAAACTGAACAAAACCTCAAAAAGCTATTGTTGAATGTAACGCCACCTCGCGGTTTCATTTAAAAACTAAATAATTTATCTCCCAGATTATCTGATTGTCCCAGCAATTGCCTTTTAAATGAATCCAAATTGAGGAAAATCGGTTAAGGCGGCAAACGGACATTAGGCGACTTTTTATCTCAATAGGTAAAACTCCCCCCACCCATCTATTCGTGAAATTACGACAAAATGTCATAAAACAAAGTTGTAGGAGACAGTTTGCTAATTATAATTGAGATTTTTTCTTACTCGGTTAACACTTGAAAATACACAAAAAAAATGATTAATAAAAATGTTTAGCTCGTCACGCCCTATTGCGGTCGTTTTAGAAGCTCAAAAATATTTTTGGTGAATTTCTCATGATCATTTTTAGTACAATTTTTTTTTTCCCCAAAGCTGTGGGATAAATAGTTTTCAAGATACGGCCGGGATCCATCCTTAATGGGACACCTGGTATGTATGTTATATATATATATATATAGATATATACCAATATAGATAGATATAGACCAATTTTTGCATAAAACCATTATTAATTATTATTCGGAATTTATTGAAAGTCGTTATTTTGTTTGATTTAAAATTTTTTTAATATTATCGATGTGTGATATATTGCCACTCAAAACAAATAAAAAATCCCAATCCATGTTTGGTTATGCTATGCAGAAAAAAAGTAAGATCAGATTACATAATTTGTGCGAAGATGCGTCAGAATATTTTTACTCATTGAACTAAAAAAACGCTTCCAGTCTTCTCCTTTGAAAACCATGAATTTTTGCTTAAGCGAGTGTTTTTAGAGAGAGATTACGATCTCAATATCTCAACTAATTCAAGAAATAAGAAAATGGACTAAAAATTCAAAGTTTCTAATGTAATTATCAAGACATGGTTTATTTTACATCGTATCACATATGCACACCAAATAATAATGAAAATAAAGGTGTTGATTTAGTTAGTTTTTAACGTGGATGTTACTTTTGTTTAATGTTTGCAAACGTCAAAATTTGAGAAAAATGTTAAAAGACCGCCGAATAACAGACGTCGGACGCGAATAATACCTAGAAAGCTCCTAAGGCCTAATATATATATATATATAATATATATATATATATATATATATATATATATATATATATATATATATATATATATATATATATAGAGAGAGAGAGAGAGAGCGAGAGAGAGAGAGAGAGAGAGAGAGAGAGAGAGAGAGAGATAGAGAGAGAGAGAGAGAGAGAGAGAGGAGAGAGAGAGGAGAGAGAGAGAGAGAGAGAGAGAGAGAGTGAGAGAGGAGAGAGAGAGAGAGAGAGAGAGAAAGAATATTCTCGGATAGAACCGAGGTTTAAATTTATAAAATCTCGACGTTTCGGATTCCACTTTGAAGCCATTATCAAGAGAACTTAGTTGCTTTACTCCGAAGCCACAATCTGCCTACTCCCCAGAGTTTGCAACTAGAAAGAAAATAAACCTTTCTAATTGTGAACTCTGGGGTGTAGGCAGATTTAGGCCTCGGACTAAATCAACTAGATTCTCTTGATAATGGCTTCAAAGTGGAAGCCAAAACGTCGAGATTTTTCAAATCTAAAACGCTGTTCTCCCCGAGAACCTAGTAGTTCTAATATTACCGACCGCGAAAGCCTTTCCAAACATACTAAAATACTATATAAATGAAATAATAAAAGAAATCAAATGGAAATGATATTCAACTAACCCTGGTTGCTATTAGATCCATAAAGCAAAGCTTAATAGTAGGAGCAGGATATTGTCCATCTCGATATAATCTTAAGATGGAAGACTACATATCCCTTCTAGAGCATCTTGGCGAGAATTTCATACTTGGTGGAGATCTCAATGCCAAATACGTGGATTGGGGGATCCAGACTGACCTCTACCAAAGGTCGTGAATTAAGAAAAGCCATAAGCAAAAAGGCTGTAATTGTCATTTCCCTGGTAAACCTACATACTGGCCGACCGACTCTAACAAAGTACCAGATGTATTGAACTTCTTTATTACAAGAAAAGTATCAGCAAACTTTATTGAAATCGCAGAAAACTTAGATTCTGATCATTCACCAGTTATGTTTTGAACGAAGCATTTTAAAAATGTGCTGAATCTGTCTAGAGTTACCAAATAGACGACACTTGCCAGATATTCAATATCTATTAATTTTTTTTAATTACTTAGTAAGTAGCGCTTAATTTAGAGCTGAATTTTTTAAATTGTTGTTATAGTTTAAATTCTCAAAATAATTCACTAAAGAAGGTCATGATGTTTAATCACAACAAGGTAGTCAAAATATTGATCATTTGCTTAATGACGTGCAACTGATTTTATTTTGTACGAGTAATATATATATATATATATTATATATATATATATATATATATATATATATATATATATATATATATATATATATATATATATATGCGGCTATTAGAGAGGTCTGTTAAGTTAATTACTAATCATTAGATTTGTTTAGTTTAAGTCAAACAGTACATTATAAAAACTAGATTAATTTTTTAAACGAGTAGCAGCAGCCCTAAGATTGAGTAGTAAAGGCGAAAGTGAAACATTGAAGTTTTAAAATCCCCTATAAAGTGTAGTTCTATTAAAATGATTACCAATACTGCAGCTATGGATACAAATTTTATTCGTGACAAGATTTATAGCATGTATGAACACAGTAAGTAATCTTTAACCTAAGAATTACAGAAAAAACTGTTCTTAATGCCATATGTAGTACACACAGATACC
>JARFXV010002251.1:0-37500 GCA_031761425.1 Cosmopolites sordidus
TAAAATATTAATTATTCAACACACATTTAGCCATATTTTATATTGGTATTAAATATGACAACATTTTGTTTCCTAAATTTTAAATTGTACATATTTTTTAAGCTTATGTCCAGCTATATATATATATATATATATATATATATATATATATATATATATATATATATATATATATATATATATATATATATCTATATCTATATATATATATATATATATATATATATATATATATATATATATATATATATATATATATATATATGTATATATATGTATATATATATATATATATATATATATATATATATATATATATATATATATATATATATATATATCTATATCTATATCTATATATATATATATATATATATATATATATATATATATATATATATATATATATATATATATATGTATATATATATATATATATATCGCACTGAAAGACCTCCTGCATGCCAAATGGTAGAGATTGAGGACGAAATTTTAGAAATTATTGAAAACGAGCCAACAACAAGCACTAGAAATATCCTTTTTTTATAGAATCGATAAGATCTGTAGGCAAAAGTATGTATGAGAATGACAAATAAAAAAGATGGAGGAAAACTTCGAAGGGAACAACCGTCGAGAAGGTTATAAATTATTTAAGGAGATCAGAAAGTTATTTAAAGGAAACACCAGAAATCGAAACAACAAAATCATCATGGGAAACAAAAAAAAAGAGACGTGAAAGGGCTACTTCAGAAAGTTACTCGATATAGGTGGGTATCCAACAGTTCAATTGGAGATACCAGGTTTAATACCAGCAGAAGCCCTATCCTATCTGAATCAGCCAGCATTGAAAAAGTGAAGGAGGTCATAGCTCTCCAACAAAAAATTTGGAAAAATATATAGCAAGTGTCATGCAAACAAGCGTCAAACTTGCCGAGTCCTATGTTCAAAACTCAGAACATTTGAAAATGATAATTAAAGATTTCCAACTAGAGGATACAGACTTGTCTGGATACATCTGTATCCAGATAATCTGGATACAGATTGTCTCACTATATCCAAGTATCCCCATATACAAAGCGAACTTTCGACGAACGAAGACTTTCTACCATACGTGGGGGAACTCTCCGAACACTGCTTGAAGAATACATATTTTTCCTTTAACCAGCATATCTACAGACAGACCGACGGTGCCCCACTGGGATCATCTCTATCACCCATTATAGCCAACCTGTTCACGAGCGACTTCGAAACAAAATCATTAGCCAACGCTCCTTTAAAGCATAAACTTTGGAAAAGCTACGTAGATGATATCTTTATAATATGACCTCACGGAAACGAACTTTTAAACATCTTCCTAACCCAATTAAACGAAGTCCACCCTAGAATACAGTTCCCCCTGGAAGTCGAACAGGATAGGAAACTGGCGTTTTTGGATCTCCTCATTACAAAACAACTTTTTGGAACCCTCGAATACACAGTGTGTAGAAAACCAACTCACACCGATCAATGTGAGTTGGTTTCCTCATCATCCCTCAAATCCAAGCAGTTGGTTCCCTCAAATCCAAGCAGTAGCGAACACCTTGATTTCCAGATCCTTCCGGCTGACACTACCAGATACACGAAGCGAGGAATTATAAAAATTTGCACAGCCCTTAACCAAAATGGATATTTAGAAAATTGTATCAGGAAGGCCATTCACCGTCAGGAACCCCAAACACGGAGAACAATAGAGGATCAGGAACCAAATGCACTAAAGGTGCTGCTACCATACGTAAAAGGAATTACTGATAGGATAGGTACATATGTTTCGCCTTATTTCTTTTTCCAACGTTTCGTTTTCTTAAGAGTAGATTGAACTAATACTACCCATCAAAGCAACTGTTCCCAAGTATACAAAATAAGCTTTTTTTTATAATTTCTATAACATCTACTCTAATTTATTTGAATGTCAGCAGGTAAAAACCCCGGTTATTCAGTTACAATATAATCTTAACTATTAATGATGTGTTCTAGAAATTTAGTTGGCCATTCGTGCTTATTATCTGACTATTTAGTAGCAGAGTAAAATCTGTAATAAACACTACAAGCTATAAGCTAAATAAAGTCAAGCATTCAAAGATTATTTCTAGACACAACTTTCTAAAGTGCAGGAAAAACTCAAAAAATAAAAATATTTTAATCGATACCATTAATCAATAAGTTATAAGGATGAAATATTCTACATGATTAATTTCATTGTTAACAACTTTATTTACTGAACTTTGCACTTCCTTGCATAATATACATTAGTAACAAATTATTCACAGAAAATTTGAACATACTCATTCATTACATATCAATCGATATTTTACTGTCTTTTCCAAAAGTCGACATTGGCTTTTAATAAATTGCTATTAAATTACCTTCGTAATTACTGATTATGGTCAGATTAATATTTTAAATAAATAATGATAAGAAAAATATGAGAAAAACAAATATTGTTTACGAAATTTACTAGATTTTATATATAAAAATTATTAGAGGGCATATATTATTTTCCAAGATGTGTTTTGAGAAAAATTTTGACTTATTAGTCAATATATCATCTGCCACTTTTTATAACATTTTCCCAAATTTCTGGCAGAAGTTGGGTTATGTCGTGACGAAATGACATCCGAACCATTAGGCTTATCCTACACAGTATGTCGAAAAATAACTTAAAAAAGAATTACCAGCGCCATCTCTGAAAGCTATATCTCTCCTCTAGAAAACGAGACCCCCATCATAAGAATCGATCAATGGATTGTCAAGTTAAAGCGTCACAAAAACACGATGGAACAAAGAGCTAATAGAACATTTTATTAAGCTCGATAAAACTTTTACAGAAACATTGAATTGATGAAAAAAGTTTTTGGTGATGATTGCGTATCCTCTCCAGGCGTGTTCGACTGGTATAAGCGCTTCCAGAATGAAAACAAAAATCGCGACGAGTTGGTGAAAAAAGTATGTGAAATGATCGCTCACGATGCGAATTCGATTGTAGAATAGATAGGAAGAGAATCATACGAGTAATGACCGAATATCGAGCGCCGGGAAGTTGGTTTATATCGCAAGTTAAAGCACCACCTCACAAGACCGTCGCAGTCAGTGAATTTTTGGTGAAAAATCAAGCACTGTATGCTTCAACAATCTCCGTATTCACCTGATTTATCCTCGTGTGACTATTTACTGTTCCTGAAACTCTAAGTGGCTATGAAAGAAAGCTTTTATGACAGTGTTACACAAGTCCAAGATGGCATAGGTAGGGTTATTGAGATGATTCCTAAAAACGACATTAAAATATTATGCTAACATTGGTTGAACATGCCTAGCAGTGTATTTATGGGGCAGGAATGTATTTTAAATAAAAAAAATAATAATGTTGGCAAAATAAGTAATAAATGTATTTTTTTATAAAGTTCCATTACTTTTCAGACATACTGGGTATGTCACTAAATTTGGAGAATAAGATGGATGTGAAACATCCTTTTTCATTCTGATTCTAATCATACCAAAGAACAACGACAGTACCTTGGGATCATTGGGTTTATAGACCTTCATCAGAATACTAAACAATAATTAGTGTCAGACGAAATGTTAAACACACTCGTTTATATTTAAGATTTCTTTATCATACATGCAATTTATCAATTTAGTTCAGTTATTTATCAGTTTAATCTTGTGAATTGATATAGAAACAAATGAAAAAACTGTGATTCATTAGAGGAAAAATTAAGTGTTCTTCTTAAGAAGAAAGGTGATTCATATTTTCGTTACACACAGACGTGATGAGTTGTGGGGACATAGGACGCCGATCAAAACAAAGTTTTTAATCGATTGCCAAGTTGATTCGGTTCGGTGAGATCTATTAGTTCAACTGGGAACCCACCGGCTCTGTCATGAAGAAAAGAAAGAATAATTTGAAGAATTGCATTATATTCCTGTAAGACTTCAATTGCCGACAAAGGCGTAGTAAAAAACAAAAGTTAAGAATGTTCAAAGAATATTAAAAGTCTGAAGATATTGTAAGTAAAAAATTGAAAAGGAGACCGGCTTTAAATACCAATAAAAAGGTAAAAATTTGGATGGGCCTTATGATGTTTTCTTATATTTTCATGATCTCAATTGACAGTCGCGCTATGTATTTCCCTCTCATAAACCCTTCTTTCCGCCATTTACACTTTTGTTGTAGGTTGCTTAGTTTTCGAGATATATCGATTGCACAACTTGGCCCTACGATCAACTAGCCCCGCTCTACCCTACTTGCTTCTCCTTTATATCATGAGCTAGTTGAAATGTTTTGTACCTGACTTTGGACTGGACAATGTGGAAATTACCGCCAGACCGTAGAGGGGGTATTTTCACAGTATCCTACGAACTTCTAAGTGCAGTTTTATTGTTTTTTATAGTTTAGTTTGTTTCTATCTCGTTTACAGTATAGTCAAGTGTTTAATCTACATCCGAGGAAGTCAATCTTTTATAGTGCCAAATTGGAGATCAAGATAACAGTTGAGTTGCACATGTTTACTGTGTGAGTGTTTGCTGTTCCTCTGGTGTGGAGAGAACCTACCTTAAATAAATATTTCCTCAATTAACTGATGCAAAACTAAAAGAAGCTATATGGACCTTAAATAAGGAAGCTTCTAACTGATTAAGTGATTTTTGTTTTCAAGAAAAATTAAATGAAAAAGAATTGGCAGCTCGGAAGTGTTTTATAAGTGAAAGGATTTTTGGGCAACAAGAAAGATGAAAACTATAAAAATCTCATAGATGAATTCCTGAAAGCCTATGAAATACTTGGGTGTTTCATGTCCTTAAAAATGTATTTTTTATCCTCTCATATGGATTTTTTCCGGAAAATTTGGGTGCAGTAAGTGACGAACAAGGAGAGAGGTTTGACCAGGACATCAGGACAATAGATGCAAGATATCAGAGACGCTTGAACCCATCGATGTTGGGCGACTACTGCTGGTGTTTGAAATAGGATGATGCTACATAACAATAGAGGAAAAAGTAAAAGTTTTTGTCAATGTATAACATTTCATGCAATATATTTTTTATTTACATAATCCTCAGTAATATCTTTGTATAAAATTAAATAAATATTAGACTGAAAAAATATATCGGTCTTCGTCTACGAACCATTTTTATTAACAAAAAATTGAACATATGAACTTTGTTTGACGATATTGATTTAAATAAATAAATATATATATATATATATATATATATATATATATATATATATATATATATATATATATATATATATATATATTTTATTATTTTTTTTAAGCTATTTTTTGGCTCAAAAATAAACTTGAAAAGGAGTCAGGTTATGTTCAATAAATTTGCTAACTGACAGGAGAATTTCAGTTTTAGGAAGGGATTTGGAGATTGTGGGCCACTTTATATATCTTGAGCATAGGATTTCAATGGAGGGGATACCGCCCGGGAGGTAGAACGGCGCCTTAAATGTGGCTGGCAGGCATTTGGCAGGATCAACATAGTGTTTAAGAGCAGACTCCCACTTTGTCTGAAAGGAAAAGTCTTCGATCAGTGCGTTCTACCCGTTATGACATACGGAAGTGAAACCTGGACACTCGCATCGTAATCAATTCAAAAACTTCATGTAGCACAGAGATGAATGTATGCTTGGCATTACAAGACGAGACAGAAAGCCCTGCGCATGGAGCAGGGAACAAACAAAAGTCTGTGACATCATTGGAAGAGTAAAACAATTGAAATTGAGTTAGGCAGACCATATAAAGAGGCGATGGGACGACAGATGGACCAGAGCAATCCTGGAGTAGATACCGCGAAAAAGACCGAAAGCTCGATGGACTGATGACATCGTTAAGTATATAGGATCCGAATAGCAGAGTAAAGCCCAGGACCGTAAAAGTTGGAAGCATGCTGAAGAGGCCTTCATCCTGGAATGGATCGATACGGGCTGATGATGATGATGATGATGATGATATATATATATATATATATATATATATATATATATATATATATATATATATATATATACTTTTTTGACTTTGATAAACTAAAGTGTTTAAGGTATAAATTCGAGAATAAACTCATTTTTCATATATTTTATATGTTTCATATATTTTCATATATTTTCATATTTTAAACAGTCCACTTCAATTGTTGGAACAGCTTTTGGTAGTAATCTCATTTTTACCTTAGATGTTTGATCAAAACAATCCTCAGCAAAATGATGGGGACATAAAAATCTACTACTGTTTGAAATAAAGTCTGGCTTTTTAATAAAATTAATCTACTGTGTTCTATTTGGAATCTTTGGAAAATCTTGAAAAAAGATAAACTGGCTCAATAACATGAAATTCAAATTACAATGGAAGTAACATTTACATTTATTAGTATAATAGTTTCTGAAAAGGAATTATAAAAAAAAGGCAACACTCTGTATAATTAGTTATATTTTATAGATTATATGAGTAAAGTAACATATTTTATATGTATCAAACGAAAATTAAAAAATAATCTGAATTTTTAAGGCCCAGTATCTTAGAAAACTAAACGTTTTGGAACATACGATAAAAAATTAAGTTCTAAAAAAATAATCACTATCTTGAATAACATTATAATTATATTATTTTACCTAAATCAATTTGACTACGCCTATGCATACTAGACGATATGTTGACTTCAAAACACTAAATTTTAATTCAAACAAAATACGTTTATATTTCTAAATATCTTACAAATTTAGATTAAAAACAGTTACCTATGTAATGTTATTTCTGAATTTTGATTTTTTCGTATTAGGGAACAACCACAAGATGCACAACTAACTATATTTTGTGTGTTTACCGTACTTCCTATATTAGTGCTTTTATTGTCAATATAATAAGTATTAATATGTATTTACACTAGAACACACAAAACGAGTATTGCAGTACACTTATTCAGTACTTATTATCGATTAAGATACACTAAAATTGCTCCAATCTACTATTAAACAAGTTGTTCAATTCTTCTATTGGAACCTTTGGTGTGGAATATTAAACTTGAAGAGTTATCACTAAACACCTAATCACTTTTTTGAACTTCTCGACGCATGTTTCGTTAACCATGTTAACATCATCAGGAGTTGATTTCATCCAAGATTAAATTAAGGGAGGGATAAAGGGGTTTAGGAGATGATTTAATCTAAGACTAAATCATCTCCTGATGATGCTAACATGGTTAGCGAAACGTACGTCGAGAAGTTCAAAAAAAGTGATTTGGAGTTTAGTGGTAAATCTCATCAAGTTTAGTTCTAAATTGTTCACACCAACTACCAAAATTCCAAAATAATGAGTCGTCTGTGGTGTTTCAATATGGCCGTTTCCATTTATATGTGCATAAAGATAGGCAAGACTCCTTCCTGCTAGTTTTTTATTCAAAGGATGGGAAGTACTTGTGAAGTAGATGTAAGATTTTATGACTGAAAATATATCAGATCGATTCGACACCGCCCGCCCGCTTAATGGTTAAGAGAGGCATACGTCCAGCAGTAGACTTTAATAAGTTGATGAATGGATGGATGGATCTAACAATTTGATACTGAAGGTATTAAATGCGTATTGGATACAAAAGTATTGATTCAAGAAAATTCTATCTATTCATATAAAATTTCCAATATAATTCTAGCATCTCCTATGTGATTGATAACACTAGTTTACACGGTTTTTAAACCCAAGCTGAAAGTTGTTAATTATTGTTTATTTAGGTAAGAGTTTTCCAGATAAAAATAATAAAAAATTCTGGGTCTAATTTTCGCCTTCTTGTTATATTTTTTTTTAATCGGTTTCTCTTATAATCCCTTAACTTGTTTTCATCCCAAAATCCTTAATGTCGTTCTTCGAAAACCCTTAAATCTTGGTGAAAACGTTCCCCCTATTCGTCACTTATATTTCCTAAGTTTCCTGGGAAAAAACTCAAATGCGAGTGCAGGAAATGAATCTTCAATGACAAGTTCACTTCCATCTGTTGAAAATTTTTCAATAAATCAGCGACAATATCTTTATAATTTTCACTTTTTTTATTTCCCACAAACTCTTCGGTAACCATTTTGAATTACTTCCAAGCAGGTTTTTCGTTAACAGATAAAAGGCTTTCAAACAGGGGATCTTTTAATCAGATCTAAAGATCATATAATTCGGTTTGGATAATTAAATGTGGAGTGTTTCCTTGAAGAGAGAAATCGTCAGAATCACTAGAAATCAATTTAACTTCAGCATCACTTTCATTGTCATCTTTTAATATATTTTGACTCGGATTACCGGAACAAATTGGATATGGAAGATCCTTTGATTATAAAATTGGCTTAATAACAGGTGGAATTTCGGCATATACAATACTTGGCTTATTTTTGTATTACATTCCACTGTCTTCCTAACACAAAAGTAACAATCATTTACATGATTACTAGGTTATCTCCATAACATCGGTGAGCCAAATGAAAAGTATACGTTATCTCCTGATGACCACTGGAGTAAAACGATTCTACAGCTTTCACAAAACATATGAGGCACCCACCTTTTATCTTGGATCGCAACAGGAAATCCAAAATAATGACGATATGCACTTTTTAACGAATTTACAATGGGTCTTCTTTTTTTTGAAAATATAAACTGTCCATAAACGTAGCAAAGATATTTGTTGTTTGAATCGAATAATTAAATGTTAAACTGAAGTCACCACGTAGTGGAAAAAATTGATTTGACTGTAGAAAAAAATGTGACATGATAAAATATTTCTGCTAACACGTTTTAGTTAGGTCTTTCGGGGTATATAAAAAAAATTAACTTTGTAAACTAGTGTACTCGTTTCTATACATTTAAAAATAAAAAATAGGTAACGACATTATGGTAATGTATACTTTGTTATGTTCCAAATTATAAAGCTATACAGCTCATAAAACTTATGTTATGTTGATTTTGAAATCAGTAATGTATTATGCTTCGGGGAATCAATTGTTCATAATATAATAATGATACTAATGCATGTAATTTGCTTTTAATGGCACTAGAAACTAACGAGCGAAATGAATTAAAACCACATTCTTTATCATTATTTCCCTACTTTCTCATCTGACTATGTCTTTTCGAAAGCCGAAAGATCCAACTTGTACCGTAAAAAGATGGAAATTATTGCTGTGAAGTGAGCGTTTGCAAAAGATTTTTGACGCATCGATCTTTTCTAATTGCCTGATCTCTATGCCGAAGGAACAAACAACTATCCAATATTTAAATGAAATAAACGAACTGAAATAATGAGTCATTTGTATGAAATCAATTTATTTTTTCATAAATAAAATATAAGTCGTTAATCGTCGTAACTTTTATGACTGTTATAAATCATTATTTTTGAAATGGTTTATCAATATTTTATTTTACATTGTCATGTTGCTTAATCATCGATACTAACCATGGAAATTCTGTACTTGGTTTTTGGCCCAGTTCCATGATCGTTTCCTTAACTTTTTTGGGTCCTCCCATTTCTAGACCTTGTCGCTGCCACCAAGTACAGTATACCAAAAGACCTGTCGAAGCGTTCATGGCCAGTACACGCGCGGACAATACAGTAGGGTCCGACACGAGAATATTTTTTGACATGGCATCCTCCAAACCTGGAACGAAACAACAAACAATTTTTATATTATTGGGATTTAATATTATTGCATGTATGCAGTATCACTGTAATTACATTTATGTTATATAATGGATTAGTTAGGTGAATCATCAACAAGGTTATATTAATATTATATAAAAGTATTTATTCTTATCTCTGTACCTGTGAAGTAATATTAGTTACAAAATAAACAATTATATTTGTGAATTAATTATATTGTTGAATTTTGCTCTGATTGGACTTCTTCATTGCTATTATATTATAAGAATAAAATCATAGGCATATGGATGCTAAAAAAATGCTCTAATCCATCCACTACACAAGAAAGGAGATAGAACGGATGTAAACAACCACAGGGGGATATCTCTTCTCTCAGTTTGTTACAAGATTCTATCTCAATGTCTACTAGACAGAGCACAGGGACAGTTAAAACCTAAAATTGGTGAATATCAAGCAGGTTTTCGACCGGGCAGATCCTGCCCTGAACAGGTCCTGAATCTAAAGTTCATCCTAAGACATTCAAAAGCTGTACAATAAAAATCTCGTCTGTACATTTGTGGATTTCAAAAAAAGCATATGATTCTATTGACAGCGAATCTTTATTCTAAATCTTGAAAGAACAAGGACTAGATCTGAAAACGCTGGCAATTATTAAAGCAACATTAACTAACACAAGGTCAAAAGTTAAATTCATGAGTGACATCTCAGAGCCCTTCGAAATTAAAACTGGAGTGACATAAAGGGATGGACTCTCGCCACTCTTATTTAACTGTGTTCTAGAAAAAGTAATACAGGAGTGGCGTGAAAAAAAGTCTGCCCTGAATATTGACCAGCCCATTAAACTGGGGAAAACCAACATCAAAATTGATTGTCTGGCGTTTGCTGATGATCTAGCAATTTTGGCTCAAGAGATATTAACGGTACAAAAACAGATTGAAATCCTAAAAGAAACAGCAGAAAAGGTAGGATTCCAAATTTCCTCTGAAAAGATACAATACATGACATGTAGCAGAGTAAGAACACCATTTCTAAAACATCAGACGAGTCTCTCAATTCAAATATTTGGGTGAAATAATCATGGAAGATGGGTTGGAAAAAGCGGCCAATAAGGGTAGATGTGAAAAAATGGAAACGGAATTGCGACTTACACAAAATATTTACAACAAATAGAAGTTACAACATAGTTATTAAGCCAGAATGTCTATATGGAACTGAAACGCTCATTTTGAATAGAACAAGAGACATCGAGGACATTGAAAAGCAGGAAAGAAAAATCATTAGAAAAATCTCAGGCCCCCAACAAATAAATAGTATAACATACCCGCTTCGAGAAAACCAAGAAATCAAACAATACACAGATTTACATAGCGATATGAGAAAAAGAAGACTTAAGTTTTACGGACACATAAAACGGATGAATCCGAGTAGGCTAACTAGACAAATTGTCGAATTTTATGAAAATAGGGGTAGAGCTAAAGTAGAAATAATTAAATGGATTGCTGCAATTAAAGAGGGCCTAAGATCAGCAAATATTACACAAAGTGAAATTCAGGTTAGAGGCTGTTTCAGACAAAGGGTTGACGTTTGGAAGGTTAGCCAGAGAGAAAAATGTAGGAAGACTGGAACAACTTGGTCTGACGAAAGAAAAAAGCTCATAGCGAAATAATGAAATTAGTAGGGGCCCAGAGGAAGGCTAACAACAACAAACGCCTCCAACTGTACATCGCGTGGTCCACCAGGGTCTATACATGTCATCATTAGTGAAATGTAGCACAAACTATAAGATCATATTATACAGATCATATGCACTAAGACACATGTATTATTTTAAAATACTACATGCAAAACATAGATGACGACTGGAGCCGAGTATACACGATTCAGTGCGTCACCGACCCGAGCGCGCTTGATGTCGAGTGGAGTCGAGTAAACCCGATTCAGCGTCACCGACCCGAGCATGACGGCTCACGTTTACTCCTCAGTAAAAACGCGACTAAAGAAGTTTTCACTTCAACAACGTGATTTTTGTATTAAAAATTTGCTTGCGGTAAAAATTGATACATCACAATCTATTTGTATAGATTAATTTGTATAGACACAATTTGTTTTTTAAGTTGATATGATTGTCCCTGACATCTGACATAAGTTTCATATAGTTTCACTTGCTCATCATCTCAAGATGCATCATCAAGGAGATTAAAGTATCTCCTGATGATGCAAACATGGTTAAGGAAACGCGCGTCGACAAGTTTAAAAAACGATTTGGTAAAAAACGATGTTCGTTAGTTTATTCATTAAGTAATAAGCAATTAATATTAGCCAAATATGCATTTATGCATATTTGGTTAAAATCTTGATTCTTATCATAGTTTATTATTTCATAGTTATTCTTATCCAAATGTTTTTTCGCGGGAACCCTCAGGTATTTCTCCGCTATTGGTGAGGTTAGAATTACTGGGTAGAACCGCGTTTTAGATTTATAAAATCTCGACGTCACTTTAAACCCATTATCCAAAGAATCTAGTTGATTTGCTGCGAGGTCTCAATATGCCTACTCCCCATGGCTCACAACTGGAAAAGAACGTAGTCGGCGCGACCTCTTAATTAATTGGTAAAGTTGTGGGTGTGGCGCTCGGTTGAGGGGTGAGGGTGAGAGAAGACGCTTGATTGGAAGGGTTTCGGATGGATTTGGATTCATATATCCACCAAGTCACTAGCAGTCCCAATATTCCACTATTCAATAAGTTTATAGAGCACTAGAAATACATTAATCCTAATGCTATCGAAACAAGTAATGATATTGTCAAACAGCATCGATGTCGCACGAAACTTGGTGACGTGTTTTAATTATGAGTTATTCATTATTTTTTTGGGAGACGATAATGAAAGCAAAATTAAAATCAGACCTCCTGGCACAATGCATCAAGCACGCTGGAGGGCAAAAGCTACTTACTCTTTGAAAATATATTTGCTGCAGTCTCAGTTTAAAATGAGCGTAAAAGACAAACAGGCGCTGCAAGATGTTTGTTTATTCATTGTGGCAGTTTATGCAAAGCCTTGGCCTGGATGTAGTTTGTCATTGAAGGCGCCGAATCAAGATTTGTGTTTATACTTTGCTTTGGTATGTTCCATCGAGAGAAGACATGTCTGTTTCGTTATATGGTGAGAGTTTTGCTTGATCTGTAATTTTAATTTCATTATTATTTCAATTAAATTATCAATTTAATTGTGATACTAAATTTTAATGTACTGTTTTAGGGAAATCCCTGAGCGATTTTGTTTCCATCAAAAGCAAAAATTTGTTTTTGCGATTAAAAATTGACAGCACTTCCGTCGAAAGAAAATTCAGCCTATGTGGAAGCTGAAAAGAAAGTTTCTAGCTTAAAAGAAGTAAATGATACAGCTGAAAAACCTGTTAAGCTAATGCAAGACTTCCACGGTTTTATTACTGCAGAAGAAGAACAAAAACAGTTCGCACTACACTGCGTGTAAGGACATAGAGAGCTGTATCCAGACTGCAAAAAGGAGACCTTAAATAGAAGCTATCCTGAATAGTTGTATTATTTTGTTTATCAATGTCTTTTTATATCATTGTCTTTTCATTAATAGTTACCTAAGATAAGCATACTTGCGATGATTTACCTATTCATAAATAAATGTTCAAAAACAGTAGTTTACGTAATCTTTCGGGACCTGTCGGCACGGGTATTTACGTATAGTATTGTATTTACATATAGCTTAGTATATTAAAAAGAAATAGAGGGTATGCGTTTCGATAATCGCAAAAAAATTTTTTTTTCGTCTATATAAGACATTTGCTTGGGACCGAAAATCTCCAAGAATAAAAAAATAAGATATACATATTGTAAAACAAAACGAAATTTTTTCTTCTCACTTCAAACCCCAAACTCCTTTCAGCCCTCCTCGCAAATCTCTTCCGAGAAAAACACGAAATTAAACTACAATTTCTCGAGTGATCTTATTATAGCTCGTTCCAGTTTCCAGTCATCTGTATCTCCGCAGGGAAACCATTTGTCCCGCAGACAATGCTCTCTATATGTCAAAGCGCGCATAAAACATTTTGGCGAAAGCCGCCTTCGTAACTTTACTGGAAACCGCCGCAATAGCTGCGACCTGTTGTATAGTTTCAAAATGGCGGACCGGAAACAGGAAATAATTTTATTTCAACTCTTTGCTGTTGCCTGGTTCTACAGTAGCAACGCTAGTTTAAACTTTTATAAATTTCACGCGCTCTCTTTTAGGTTTAGTATATTATAATTATAATTCCTTACTTGATAAATTATTAAATACAAAAGACGGTATAACGACGTAATGATATAAAACTTTTATCAGATGTCAAAGACAGTCGTACCAATTCAAGAAACAAGTATCTTAAGCAATAGGCAAAGAGGGCGAATTTAAAAAAAAAAGTCATCTTATTTTTTGATTATAGTAGTGTGTCAAGAAATTGTTATTTGGAATTATATTAAAAATCTAACTAGAATAAGTAATATTCACAATCTAGAAAGAGTAAAAGGATTTGAGAACGAAATACCGATGATTTTTTTTAGGAAATGACGGAATATACTTATGTTTGTTTAAAAAAAAATGTTCTTGATTGACATAACTCTTCATTTATTAAGTAGTATCATTCTTTGATGCTACAATAAAACGTAAAAATCCCTTTTAACCTTATCTAATGATAAACATATTTTTATTTACGGATAACATCAAAAGTAGCTTGGAGTAGGTCACGCAGGATCGTATTTACAATAGATTTTTTTTTTGTTGTTTTATGGAAAAAAATGAGGCAGTCAAAAAGGCTAAATTTGTTATAAATTTCAATTTTGGAATGGGCCTGAAATGAAGCTAATTAAATTTGGTCTCGTAATAAATCTAGCTGATTTGGCTTTAGGATCTATCCATCTTACAGTCGAATTTGCATAGAGGGTGATCACTTCGCAGACTTTTTACATTGCGATTTTTGTCGATCTGGCTTTGGGTCATCTTGCACAGCATCACCGTCCTTGAATAGCTTATATCACTCGAACACACGTGTACCGGTCAATTTTGTTTATTAATTCAAATGTTTCTGCAAAAGTTGTATAGAGCTTGAAATAAAATTGAATAATAGCTTTTTGTTCTATCGAATTTTCGTGATGAAGTGATAAAAGGTACTGTCACTTTAAGTGCTATAACTTGACAATCCCTTGGTCGAGTTTAATGGTAGCAGTTTAGTTTTATATAGGAGCTATACAGCTTTCAGATTATATATTGTTTCAATATATGAAGCTAATAGTTTTCTTTAAATTTAATAAATCATAGTTAAAAAAATTAGTCAGTTATAAATATTTCATCAGTACCGTTTCTATAAGTAGAGTTAGTATGAAAATATGGTACAAAGCACCCCACGCTTTTTTCCAATGACACATTATTTTTCTCGTTCATCACTTTATTCTTATACTAAAAATTATTTTTTACTTTTTAGTTCGGTATACTATTAAAGCGCCTACTTTAGTTTTTTAAAATTATTATTATTATTATTATTCACGTATGGGCCCTGGTGGACCACGCGAAGTACAATTAGAGGCGTTTGTTGTTGCTAGCCTTCCTTTACGCCCATACTAATTTCATTTTTTCGCTATGAGCTTTTTTTCCTTTCGTCAGAGCAAGTTATTCCAGTCTTCCTACACTTTTCTCTCTGGCCAACCTTCCAAACGTCAACCTTGTGCAAGAAACAGCTTCTATCCTGAATTTCACTTTGTGTAATATTTGCTGATCTTAGGTCCTCTTTAATTGCAGCAATCCATTTAATTATTTCAACTTTAGCTCTACTCCTATTTTCATCAAATTCGACTATTTGTCTAGTTAGCCTACTCGGATTCATCCGTTTTATGTGTCCGTAAAATTTAAGTCTTCTTTTTCTCATATCGCTATTTATATCTGTGTGTTGTTTGATTTCTTGGTTTTCTCGAAGTCGGTATGTTGTATTTATTTGTTTGGGGCCTAAGATTTTTCTTTCCTTCTTTTCAATGTCATCGATGTCTCTCTTTCTATACAAAATGAGCGTTTCTGCCCCATATAGACATTCTGGCTTAATAACTGTGTTGTAATGTCTCAGTTTTGTGTTTTTAGATAGGCATTTTTTGTTGTAAATATTTTGTGTAAGTCTCAATGCCGTTTCCATTTTTTGACACCTACCCTTATTGGCCGCTTTTTTCAACCCATTTTCCATGATTATTTCACCCAAATATTTGAATTTAGAGACTGGTCTGATGTTACCATATTTTGTTTTTAGAAATGTTGCAGGTCATGTATTGTGTCTTTTCAAAGGAAATTTGGAGTCCTACCTTTTCTGCTGTTTCTCCTAGGATTTCAATATGTTTTTTTGCCGTAAATACATCTTGAGCCAAAATTGCTACATCATCAGCAAACGCCAGACAATCAATTTTGATGTTGGTTCTCCCCAGTTTAATGGGCTGGTCAATAGGCAGGGCCGACTTTTTTTCACGCTACTCCTGTATTATTTTTTCTAGAATACAGTTAATTAAGAGCGGCGAGAGTCCATCCCCTTGTCTCACTCCAGTTTTAATTTCAAAGGGCTCTGAGATGTCCCCCATGAATTTAACTTTTGACCTTGTGTTAGTTAATGTTGCTTTAATAATTGCCAGCGTTTTCAGATCTAGTCCTTGTTCTTTTAAGAATCGGAATAAAGATTCGCGGTCAATACAAATTTTTATTGTACAGTTTTTGATGTCTTAGAATCAACTTTACATTCAGGATTTGTCCCTGGTAGGATCCGCCCGGTCGAAAACCAGCTTGATATTTACCAATTTTAGGTTCTAAATGTCCCTGTGCTCTGTCTAATAGACATTGAGATAGACTCTTGTAACAAACTGGGAGAAGAGATATCACTCTATAGTTATTTACATCCGTTCTATGTCCTTTCTTGTGTAGTGGATGGATTTGAGTGTCTTTCCAATCTTCCGGAATCCGTTCGGTTCGCCAAACTTCTTGTAGAATTTTGGTTATTTCTTTGATTATTCCTGGACCAGCGGATTTCAAAAGTTCACCAGTGATTCCATCTTCACCAGAAGCTTTGTTATTTTTAAGTCGCTTGATTTGCTTAATTATTTTATCTTCATTCGGTGGTAATGAATCTGGGTTTGTTTGTTTAGGGTTTAGTGTTGGTAATTTGTTCAAAGGCTCAGGACAATTTAGTATTTGTTCAAAATATTTTGCAAGTTCTTTGCAATTGTCTTGGTTATTTAGAGCTAATTGTCAGTTTTCGTTTTGGCAGCAAACACTTTGGGGTTGATAGCCTATTAATTTAGTTTTAAATGTTTTGTAAATGTTTCGGGTGTTATTTTTTTGGAAATCTTTTTCTATTTCATTAAGTTGATTGTTTTAATATTTTCTTTTAGTTTATCTAATTAGCTTAGATGTTTGTTTTCTTACTTCCAAAAAGATGTTATGGTTTATTGCTGTTTTTTGACTGTTCCAATCTTTAAATATTTTACTTCGACTTAATACTGCTTGCTCGCAAGCTTCATCCCATCATTTGTTTCAATTCTTGCCAGTTCTGTGCTGGTTGTTTATCAAGCTCTTCTGTTTGGGCTAGTTTTGTTTTCGTTGGGTCGAACTTTGGTATTAGTAGTCTCTTTTGAATAAGTTTTCGAGGTTTTAAGCTAAGTTTGATTCTGGTCAAGTAGTGATCCGTGTCTATGTTAGCTCGTTTCCTGACTTGAACATTCAAAATCTCTTTATAATTGGGGTACGAAGTGGCAATATGGTCAATTTGAAATTCACCCATGTACGTGTTTGGGCGCCTCCAGGTCTTTTGTTTTATTATTTTCTTTTTAAAATGGGTTGACATTATTTTTAGATTAAACTGCGAACATAGTTCAACCAATCTTCTACCATTATTGTTAGTCCATTTATGAGCGGGAAAACTACCGACTGTTGTCCTGTATTTTTTTTATTTCCCTAGTTGGGCGTTGAAATCACCCAATAGGATTTTTATATGGTTAGAGGGAATTTTAGAGATAGTCTTTTCCAGAATTTCCCAGGACTTATTTACTTTTTCATGGTTAGATTTATTTTCTTCGTTAACTGGGAGGTGTGCATTGATTAATGTATAGTTTTTGTTAGCACACTTGAGGGATAGTGTCATAAGTCGATTGTTTACGGGCTGGACATTAGTTATATAACCAAGAATGTTTCTTGAGATAGCGAAAGCAACACCGATATGTGGTGTACTTTTGAGTATTCTTTTGTCCGTTTTACTTTTAAAAAGTCTGTAGTGGCCGAATTCCAAGGTGTTATCATCTGTCAATCTAGTTTCTTGGAAAGCTAAAATTTGGATTTTTTGCTGATTCAATGTTCACCCCAATTCGTGTAGTTTTCCTGGACGCAGGAGAGAATTGATATTTACCGTTCCAAAGAAAGTTTTCGTTTTCGATTTCAGACGTTGGCCAGAGGTCTCCGACTCCCTCTGAAAGATTTTGCGTTTAAGCCCGGACGTCCCAGAATCCGAAAGTCCGGTTGTACCAGCAAAGCTGGCAGAGGATTGTCTACCTCCGGGGGTAATTTTGTAATTACTAGAACGCTTCATCTTGTACTTTGAATTCAAGGTTTGAACCATGACGGTTCGGAGGTTAAGACTGGAGGGGTTAGTTCCAGAATTTAAATATCAGCCGTACCACTGGTGAACAGACGCTGACCACTCAACCGCTTGATTGTGGATTTATTTTTTTTTTGCCTTGGTTCGGGTCTGCTTATTTTGAGATATTCGCAGCTGTCCATTAATATCTAATGGAACTTTCACTATCCACCACCCGTGACCCGTCCAGTACCTTAGGCGAGGTATACTGGTATACTTAGTTTTTTTAAACTATAATTTATTTTTCATTTTTTAGTTCGATTTGCTATAAAAGTAATTTGCGCGCCTGCTGCTTTCCTTGGTCGTTGTAACCGTGACTCAGGCTCTCTCTCTGAAAGCAAATCCTTGATCCTGACGATCCTGTTCAGGATAATTGGACGAACTTTTAAAATTATTGTATTGTTATCAATCCTTGATAAGTGTGCAATGTTTGAATTTAATCTGGCGTTTTCAAGTGGGTGAAAAAGACGTTCAAAAATTCCATTACATAGATAGATACAGATGAAGCTAATAAAAGCGTGTTAAAAAGTTCCGATATTATTTCGGCATACCGTGCTTGTATATATTTCGACGAATATTGTGAAACCATTAGATAGAAAACGTGACCTCTAGAAGACCATACATTCTTCAATGTATGTCCTGTAATTGTCCAGATCTAAATCCGTTGGACTATTATATATGAAGCGTTGTTATATAATGCTTATTAAAAAGTCATCTATCTCGCATCAACATTGCTAACCATACCAGAACAATGAAGTTATATATGAAGTAAATTGTTGGGCTCTTTTTAACAATTTTTTACTCATCCAACAGACAGAACTTTAACAGACAACAGACAACAACTTTTAACAGTTAACAGACAATAACTTTCTTTTGTGTACATTTCATTTGCTCGATTCTTTGACCGCTTTCCTATAGAGGGTTTGTAAACATCAATTTTTCATCCCAATTAGTTTGGTTTTCTTGGAAAAGTACATTCCAAATTGATCGTTTAGTCGAAGAAAAATCAAGCAGTTTGTACTTTTATTACTAATACATTAAGATTGAATAATCGTTATGTTAAAATGGTCCTTAAACATTTTTCGCAAACATTTGTATTATACATTTTTATTTTAAAAACGAAAAAGTTTACTATTTTTTTGATTAAATTGTAAGGTCATAAAGAACATATTGACTTAATATATCCTCCCCCTGCCTGAATGACCGCCTCCCTTTTAATGCATCACAGTCCATATCGGCGAATGCCGCTTCAAAGCGGCTCTCAATAATGCGACGTTTGAATGTCTGGACTTGTTGGTGACCATTTCAACAATGCCCCATACATAGAAGTGGAAAGGATTTAAATCTAGGCTGTTGGGAGGCCACAATTCTTTGGACCATAACATGTGGATGTTGTTCAACAACTAATTTTGAACCAAGTGACTTGTGAATCATTCCCTCCACGGCTTCACTACATTTGTCAGAACACGCAAATAAACATTGTGACATTTTCCCCTTTGTTGCGGTGGCATCATTGGATACAAAACTTAGCACGTGAATATTCGCCGGAAATTTTATTCTGGAAACAATGGGAACATCTTTAGGGTCATGTGCGAGCTAGCGATCATTTCTTCGATTGATTTTCGCATGTATAGTAAACATTTTTTCGTTTGAAAAAATCTGAAGCTTCCGGTAGTATTGTTTCTTAAGGGAGACAAAAGCAGATTGCAGCGTTCAACTCGCTTTGTCCTGGCAGCTTCGGAAAGCATCTGTATCACCTTAATTGTGTAAGACTTGTAGTAGAGTTCCTCCTCGACGATTCGACGCATAGTTTTTTCACTCACATCAACAACCGATTACAATTTTCAGATCGCGATATCATACACAATGGATCTCGGATACCCGAAGAACCGAATGAATTATCTCGCAGAGCGCCCAGCGCCCAGCGCGAACACTTTCGATGCGGTTCGATACTCGATGCGGTTCGATGCTTTCGATACTCCGTTCTTGGTTTCAAAATTGCCACTATTTCGAGGTTATGACTGTTTAGTACATACGTCAAACTATTTGGACGCCAATCGCGACCTCTAGAAGTGGTATAAAACGGCGGGAAATTCAAATATGTTGGAATTACTAGGTTATCAGATAGAACCGCGTTTTAGATTTGTAAAATCTCAACGTCTCGGCTTCCACTTAGAAGCCAAAATATTGAAGATAATCTAGTTGCTCATCGAGGATTATGCGTTGCCTCGTTACCACGCTAAAGCTCTGAATATGCAGGAAACTTGCATAGTAGGCGAGTGGAGAAGAATATTAAAGGGGGTGGATGCTTTGCTTGACCTTAAGAGAAATATTTAGACCACCATTGAAAATATATCACGCGATATGTGTGAAAGAGCTATCGATAATTAAGTCTACAGAATGCGTTCCCATTAGTCCATGGAGTCAATTTTATTAAATGTAAGTCAATTGATAATGAAGCATTGCAAAGTGCCTTTCTTAAGCACTTTGCAATGCTTCATATTTAAATAACAGAAATCTTTCCCCATAGCAGATGCAGTTCCATTGCCTCGGTATATGGCCTGCCCATCTCCATTTCAATTGTTTTACGGTTCCAATAATGTCTCATACTTTCGTTTGTTCCCTGACCCATGTGCAGAGCTTTCTGTCTCGTCTTGTAATACATCCTTCCATTCCCAAGCATACATCTTTCAATTTCCCTCTATGCTCTCCGAAGTTTTTGAATTGATTGCTATGTGAGTATTTAGTCACTTCCGTATGTCATAACGGGCAGGATGCACTGATTGGAGACTTCTTTTCAGGCAAAACGGGAGTTTACTCTTAAACAATATGTTGAGCCTGCCAAATGCCTGCCAGCCACATTTAACACGCCGCTCCATTTCCCAGAGAATATCTCCTCCATTGCCCAATATCTATAAAGTGGTCCACAAACTCCAAATCCCTTCCTAACTCTGAAATTCTTCTGTCCTCAGCAAATTTATTGAACATAACCTGCCTTTTTCAGGTTTATTTTTAAGCCCAATGGTTCGCCAGCGCTGTGCAACTCTTGATGCGTCTTTGCAGCTCCTCTGGGTCTTGTGAAAGGGGAACGATATCGTCTGCAAATCTAAGATGGTTTAAGTTTGCACCATTGATCTTTACGCCCTCCTGTTTTCAATCCCCATTACGGAATACTTCTTCAAGGAAGCTCGAGAAAAGAATAGGCGATATTGAAGCACCCTGTCGTACACCTTGCTCCACATTAACTCCTCCTTCAAGATCATGAAGGTGAATTATCGCTGTAGGTCCATCATATATCGATTCAAATAGATTTACATATACTTTGTCTACCTTCTGGCTAAGCAATGCATCCATTGTGGTCTGCTTTGAGATGGAATCAAATGCTTTTTCGTAGTCGATAAAAGCCAAGCACAGTGGCATAGTGCATTCGTTGTGTATTTCTATGACCTGCTGTAGAACCTGGATGTGAACCTGGAATCCACGTCTGAATCCTGCTTGCTCTCTTGGTTGTGCGTAATTAAGTTTTCTTAGTATTCCTTGGGATATTATCTTGGTGAAAACATTATACACCACCGATAGGAGGTTTATTGGACGGTAGTTCTCTAACTATTCCCGTGCTCCTTTTTAATGTAAAAGAATCACTTCTGCATTTTTCCATAAGTTGGGTACTTCTTGTTCTTTGAGGTATTTTGAGTATAATTTTGCTAGTGTTTATGTAAAGTACGACCACCAGCTTTGAGCAGGTGATCGGACTTTTTTCTCTTTAAAAAATCGATATTTCATAATAAATAACGCAATATCTGATGATTTCGAGATTTACAACGCATGTCTTTCCAATCAGGTCTACGAAAAAGAAACATCTGGCTTATTTGAAACCATATTTCTTTATTGTATGTTTCCCCTCTCCGGATAAATTTCCAGTAATTTTCGATGATGAATACAAAAGTACAAAAGCTCCTCTTTAAAAATGTTCTTTACAGCTGAAATAACCAGCTGGATTTCGAAGTTTTATATATCAGCGTTCGGTTTTCGGCAAACTTGTAAAAAAGTTTTAATTAAATCGCAAACAGAGCGGGATTTTAGGGATTGTTTCCATATCTGAGCTCGTCCTGTAATATCGTCCATTTCCATTGCGATCGTGGTCGTGCAAGAGTAATGTAATTTTGATTTGATATTGAAGAAAAACAAGGTGAATTTAGAAAATTTACATTACATATATTTAAATTACCGATGTTAAAATTATTTTCAAAAAGATGCAGACAGATCTTGAGATATTAAACGAGGCTGGTGATGAAGATCTGGTCAGTGAACAATCTGACATGACAAATGGAATAAAGGGTTTTTCAAATTGATGACACAAATAATTGAACTTTTGATATTGCTACGCTTAATATACGGACAATGAAAACAGAGGCCCGACTGCAAAAACTGTTAATCGAATTTACATCGACAACATACATTGGGATATTATTGGGCTCTGTGAAACACGAAGAAAGGGCGAAGACTTAATCAAACTAGAACCAACTGGTCAGGTACTCTACACCCGAGGTACGGAGAATGGACGATGTGGGGGAATTGGATTCCTCATCAATCGAAAGCTGAAAGACAGTATAGTAAATTTTCAAAGTATATCTGACCCATTAGCACAATGCGTCATTCAGCTGAATAAAAACTTTAAGTCTCAAATTGTCCAAGCTTATAAACCAACTATAAACCATAGAGATGAGGAAATTAAGGAATTTTATAATAATGTAGCCCAACTTTTGTAGTAGTGTAGGTATAAAATCCTGATGAGTGACTTTAATACCAGAATCGGAACAGAAAAAACTGGTGAAAATGCAACTAGCCCATAAAGCGAGCGGGACAATACAGGTACAAATAGAGAAAATACAATAGAGAACTCTAAATAATGAATTCGTTTTATAAGAAAAATATCAACAGATAATGGACATGGAAAAGTCCATCTGGACTCACAAGTGAAATTGATTACATCATGTCAAATGATAAAGCAATATTTTGCAATTGTTTTGTCCTGAACCATTTTAATGTGAGAAGTGACCATCCAACTGTACGAGCAAAGATTAGGATAAACGAATACACTATGCCACTGTGCTTGGCTTTTATCGATTATGAAAAAGTATTTGATTTAATCTCAAAGTAGGCCATAATGAATGCATTGCTTAATCAAGGTGTAGAGAAAGCCTATGAAAATCTACTAGAATCAATATATGTTGAAGCTATCTACTAGAATCAATATATGAAGACAGTCCACCTTGACGATCTTGAGGTTGGAATAAATGTAGAGCGGAGCGTACGACGGAGTGACGCAACATCGCCTCTTCTTTTCTCAGCCTGCCTGAAATAAGTGCGTTTTTCCATCTCAATTGCTTCACAAATTATGCGGGGTTTGTAAGGATATATAGGTGTGATTATTTTGTCCTTGTCGAAATCTATTTTGTGAAGTGTTTGGATATGATGTTCTGCTAGAGTTGAGGAGAGATCCGATTTTCTGACGGCGAGAGAATGCTCGTATATGCAATTTTGTTTACGTCTGTTGGTTTGGCCGATATATGATTAGGAGCAGCCAAAACAAGGAATCTCATAGACATGTGACTCATGTGTAATATTATCTTTCACTAGTCTGAAGAAACTGGATATATTTATTTCTGTTGTAATTTGGAAATTGGAAATAATTGGAATTGGAAATATTGGAATATTGGACAATATTGTATTGACCTGGGTATGTATACTGTTCAAATGCGAAAAGAACCGATTTAGAGATTGTATTCCGTGTTGCTAAATGACGAACGTGTCATCTACATATCTACTCGTATCACAAATATCTTGTCGTATCTCAAAAATGTACGGTCTCCCAAAAATTCATAAAAGTTACATTCCTCTTCGCCCAATTGTCAGAGCATATCGTTCACCTACTCACAAATTAGCAAGATATTTAGTCAAAACTCTACAGCCACTTGTAGAAAAATTCATTTCATTGAGCTTCTGAGGCCCAGTATATCCGAAAGTGACATTCTTGTTAGTTTCGATATTGTCTCGTTATTTACAAACATCCCCCTTTCAGAAACCCTAGACATTCTAAAAAACAAACAACACATATCAATGGATATTCTTAGTCTTATTCAACATTGCATATCGAATACATATTTCATCTTCAAACATAAATTCTTTAAACTGATTCGTGGGGCTCCTATGGGCTCCCCTCTTTCTCCGGTTATAGCCAATATTTTTATGGAAGAATTTGAAACTCAAGCCATTAACAGTAGTTCATTGAAACCTACATGCTTGTTTAGAGATGTAGATGACACTTTCGTCATTTGAACACACGCAATGCAATCTCTAAATATTTTCCTTTCGCATTTGAACAGTCTACATACCGAGTTTCAATACAATATTGTCCAATATTCCAATATTTTCAATTCCAATTATTTCCAGTTTCCAAAATTCCAATTATTCCAATAAAGTTTAATATTCACAATATAGTACAAAAAGACCAAACCAAAGCTACTTCTATTCAGTCTATCGTAAACAAACCCCCACAAACCGTTATTTAAATGCGAATTTACATCATCCTCCATCTCAATTAAATTCAGTTTATAGTACAGAACTTAATTCCCTGGAAATGGTCAAATTTGCAATGGAGACTAAAAACAATTCTGCCCTCCCTTTTCTTGACTTTCTAGTATCAAAAAGACCAAACCAAAACTTCTCATATTCAATCTGTCGTAAACCAACCCACACAATCCAAATGCGAATTCACATCATCATCCATCCCAACTAAATTCGGTGGTCAAAATTCAAAACGGCTATGACAGGTGTCAAATAAAAAGCCATAAACCAAAAGTCATGTCCACCAATCCACTAGATAATTGTCCCAAAAGCGCAAACTTCTTCTGCCATACATCAAGGGAGTTTCCGTTAAAACTTATTATTTTCATACGAAACGTTGAAACACGTCAACTTTTGTTTTAAGGGGAAAACGTTTTAATTATATTTTTAGTTATATAGGGTGTCTCAGAAAAGCTGAACATATGTCATATTAAATTTTTTTCCATGGAAACCCCTAATTTTTGTTATATTTCTGGATTCCTCTTGAAATAATAAACACTTTTTCTCTTACATATGCTATGGCCAGATCTAACGGTTTCTAAAATTTGGACACATTTTGACATTTTACTACATAAATTAAAAAATTCGACTCCAAAACTTTTCAAAATGTGCTCCGCTATTGGCTAGACACTAATACAGCCTATTTTCAAACTCTTCGTGAACATTTCCAAAAGTTTGCCGGTTAATTTGCCTACAGAATCACCGTAGAATCAAGCGAAGAGCGTGATACAAAAAGGTAACATACTTTGACATTTCTATGCAGACTAAACCGTCATAGAAACGAATCAGTCAAGTTTATTTATAAAAGTGATTTATTAACTGTTTAACAGAAAATTGTCTTAATATTCAATTTAAAATGGTGTATACTCTACAATAAAGGACATAAATAATTTTCATGAATTGTGCTGAAAATCGTTGTTAGCAGCAATAGGTCAAAGATTTAATCACTTGCATCCTAACAGAAACGCAGGCCACAGGTATGTGATAGGGCTGGTAAAAAAGTTTGAAGAAGCCGGCTCCGTAAATGTTCTTGATGAAGTTACTCAAATTGAAATATTAGGTCATTTCGCTATGGATCCCTCTAAGTTAATTCCAGAAGTATCTCAATTGACACACGTTTCAGTAGGTTCCATTCAAAAAATGTTGAAACTCAATATAGTTTTTCCTTATAAAATACAAACCGTTCAACAACTTTGCGAAGACGATTATGATAGAAGAATTGAATTTTGCGAAACAATGTCTCCGTTGATTCAAGCCGACCGAAATAATGTTAAAAATGTATGTTTTAGTGACGAATCAACTTTCTTCTTAAATGGATGTGTGAATAAACATAATAGCAGATATTGGGACAATAAAAATCCACATGTGTTTAGGGAAGATAATACCCAATATCCTCAGAAGATCAATGTGTGGACTGTCATCGAAGAAAAGTTGACAGGTGAAATATATTTGAATATATTGAAAAATCTCATAGATCCCCTTATTACTGAATATTTGGAAAATCATGAATATGATGATACAATACGATGTTCATTTAGGCGAAGACGCAGGTTGATGTGTCCCACATGAGACTGTGGAACCCAGCACTTCGTTGTATGATTAGACTCAACACTGTGGTCTCATTGGAGGCAGTCCAAAGAATTCTAATACTGCATATATACGCCATCCGACGGGAGGTCGGCGAAAGTATGGGTTGTTAACTGTGGATAGGGATTCCCTATTCTTGACGAGAGAGCATATGTCGGTACCCTAAAGAATCTGGAACATCAAAAGACAAAACAGATACCCTCCAATTGCAGGGATGGGTGGGGCCTGATCCCGGTCAAGCAATCAGTAAAATGCTCATTTACGTGGAGACACAGGTTGTTGTGTGTTCCATATGAGATTGTGAAACCCAGCAGTTGGGTGTATGATTACAGTCAGCATTGGACGCAGTCCAAAAAATTATAATACTGCATATATACGCCATCCGACGGGAGGTCGGCGAAAGTATGGGTTGTTAACTGTGGATAGGGATTCCCTATTCTTGACGAGAGAGCATATGTCGGTACCCTAAAGAATCTGGAATATCAAAAGACGAAACATATGCCCTCCAATTGCAGGGATAGATGGGGCCCGTTCTCTGTGAAGCAATCAGTAAAATGCTCATTTAGGCGGAGACGCAGGTTGTGTGTTCCACATGAGATTGTGGAATCCAGCAGTTGGATGTATGATTACACTCAACACAGTGGTCCCATTGGATATAGTCCAAAGAATTCTAACACTGCATATATATATATATATATATATATATATATATATATATATATATATATATATATATATATATATAGATATATCTCTAGTGCATATTAAACCATGATTTTGCTGGAATGAAAACATTTCCCAAGAAAAAATAACAGAAACTAAATATAGCTTCTAATAATAATAATTATAATGAGTTCAAGTGATGGCTACGAAATAGGAAATGAGCTAAACAGATCTAAACGATTACCAGGTGATGTAAAAATTCCCTCCCTATCATTATATTAACTGTTCGATAAATTGATAAAGGCCGAGTTATTGTATCGGTACGATCCTGAGTGGTACAATATTAGCTGTAAATATGCGTCGGCTAATGTCTATTGTTTTCCTCTCAATAAAAGTAAGCAGATAGCGGCATTATCATTCGTCTTATCACTTATTTGACGATAAATTTTTCGTAAGTAACAAGCAAGTCTAGATAGGTAACGCGGCTCGGTATCACAGTGTTTTCGTTGTAAGTACGTGACCGAAAAAATGAAACTCTAAATTGAAAAAGTTCGCGAGTGTTGTGATTCTCACCTTTTTCGGATATAAAATAGGAAAACCAATAATAAGAGTGAGTAAATATTTGTCGTTGTGTCAATATTAATTAACTAAATATTAAGACACGGTTCGATGATTTTGGCACTTTAATTAACAAGTGCTTAGAAAAAATTGTGTAAAATGTTTCCTCTTATTTTTATATTTCATTAAATTATAGTTACATAGATCGCTTTTATAAGCAATAGGCTTTTAGTACGATACAATCGTACTAAATTGATTAGTGACTGATTCCCGCAAAATTAAAATACATCGCCTTGGTAAATTTTCAGATGGGAAAAAGCGCCCGCTCAAGGTAATGTGTAATTCTAGCGATGTTGCTACGTTTATTCTTAAGAACGTTAGAAACCTACTCAATGGTGCTATGTTTCGGGGCATATCAGTTCAGTCTGATAAAACTAACGCCCAAATTCATCACTACAAATTAGATAAACACGAACTGGTTCGTCGTTTAAAGACTGGCGAGAGTGATATTAAAATTCGTTATCGTAATGGCCAAGCAATTATTGTACCTCGTGAGCCCTTACACGCGCAACCCATCAAGTCATAGTATTACTCTTATTTATCAGAACGTGCGTTCAGATCTCTACCAGTTCGTCCCATCCAACAATTATCACATTATTGCTTTGTCGAAGACCTGGCTGCAACCATCTGATTTTGTTACGGATCTGTTCAGGTACATGGTCTTCAGAAAGGATCGGGACCTGGATGCCCTCGGAGTCGATAGAGGCGGCGAAGTTCTCCTTGTCGTTTATTCATCTTTAAAAACGTCGAAGCTCGACCTGTCTACCTTTAGGAGTTGTTCCCAAGTGTCGACATTGTTGGTTGCAAAATACTCATAAGTTAGACCATAATCTTTATTTTTTCTGTGTATATTCCTCCAAAATCAAATATTCACCAATAGAAACTCATTTTTGATACCTTCGAATCTCTTTATTCTATCATGAATTATAAAATTCTAATATTAGGTAATTTTAATTTACATTATCAAAACCCTGTTCTGTTAACTATCAATTATATCATCAATTTCTGCGAGTGCTGCACGACTTTCAGGCATTTTTTGATATTCACCAATGCACTCACATATTTAATATACAAAACAATATACACGACTTAATTATTGCAATGGCGGGAACGTTTCTGCGCGTTCACTCAGTACATCTCAGCTTTTGAGAGAGTGCTGAAGGCTCGTGCGGTGTTTTGGAAAGAATTTTTGTAATGATCTTAGAATTAATTTTTAATTTTTATATAAAAATTCTTGTACCATTGTTGCTTGCTTGCTTGCTTGAGGTCACCTGAAGTGGACCTTTTGGCTTTGCTGCGAGGCAATTGCCAGGTCAATTTATTAGCAGCCCAGAGATTGTCTGGCTCTTAGGCCATATCCAGTCCACCGACTTATATAATTATTGTAGACGGGCTACCGAAATACTACTTCACTGACTTTCGTCACTACTTTCTCTCGATAAAACCCGTCCAAACAAAAAAGAATGTTACGATATTGAAAGATGCACGTGGATATCACGGCGACTGACTCTCGTCTCATTTCACACGATGCGCACATCATGAGAAACGAGACGGGGGTGTGAAGTACCATTATTAGGTTACGTTCAAATTATTTTTGTTATATCTATTTGTGTTTTGAATTGTTTTTTAATTGGGCAGTAACCTGTTAGGCAATAAAGCATCATTCATTCATTAATTCATTCATTCACAATCATTCCAGTGAGTGACGTTCTTTAAAAATGAACTTATTTATAATTTATTATTAATTTGTCTATCCCTCGAAGTCGGTAGAGGCGGCGGGGTTCTCCTTGCAAAATACTCATAAGTCAGACCATAGTCTTTATTTTTTCTGTGTATATTCCTCCAAAATCAAATATTCACCAATAGAAACTCATTTTTGATACCTTCGAATCTCTTTATTATATCATGAATTATAAAATTCTGATATTAGGTAATTTTAGTTTACATTATCAAAACCCTGTTCTGTTAACTATCAATTATCTCATCAATTTCTGCGAGTACTGCACGACTTTCAGGCATTTTTTGATATTCACCAATACAATCACATATTTAATATACAAAACAATATACACGACTTAATTATTGCAATGGCGGGAAGGTTCGTGCGGTGTTTTGGAAAGAATTTTTGAATGATAGAATTAATTTTTAATTTTTATATAAATATTTTTGTACCATTATTAGGTTAAGTTCAAATTATTTTTGTTACATCTATTTGTTCGGTTCTTCTATTGGAACCTTTGGTGTGAAACACTAACTAAACTTGAAGAGATTTATCACTAAACACCAAAACACTTACTTGAACTGCTCGACGCACGTTTCGCTAACAATGAGCATCATCAGAAGATGATTTAATCTAATCTAAAGATTAAAAATGTAAAGATTTGTAATGATCTAGATACTAAAGATTAAATCATCTCCTGATAATGATAACATGGTTAGCGAAACGTGCCTCGAGCAGTTCAAAAAAAGTGTTTTTGTGTTTAGTGGTAAATCTCTTGAAGTTTAATATCTATTTGTGTTTTGAATTGTCTTTTAATTGGGCAGTAGCCTGTTAGACAATAAAGCATCATTCATTCATTCATTTATTAATTCACAATCATTCCAGTGTATTAATTTGTCTATATGAGTTTATATTTGACATTAAAGGCATTTGCCTTTAAGTTTATTCCTATCTGAGTCATGTGGTCAGATCGTATCACAGCCGACGTTTAAATCTACATAGTTCATTGACGTTTGGCACATTTGGTACCTAATACATTAGGGTATACTAAAACTCATTCACTAAAATGATGAATAGTCGGTCCTTATGTATGCCAAAATATTTATAAGTTCTGCTTGTGGGAGTTGACAGCTGATGCTTTCAGGACATGTTTCCCTGCGCAGTGTAAACGTTACGTGGGTATATTTGGTTAAGTTGGAGAAGAACATGGTAATAGTGTACTAGTTTTCTAAGTAGGTAATGTATATTTCATACTATAGCTTAGACAGTTTCGTTAACTGTGCAGAAATAGAATTTTGACAGAATATCTATTTTCCATTAGAATACGATGAACTAGCTTACAAAATCTTTTTGGATAGGTTATCGTATCTATATCGAGGTTATCTCCTTCTCCCATAACCTGTTTTCACAAGAAACAAGTACTTCGGGTACAATCTTCACGAAGAAAAATACTTTTCTTCGTGAAGATTTGCGGTCTGATGGCAATACACTTATTCCAACGTTTTTTCCAGCCTCCGAAATAGTTTATATACGTGACTTCTGACTTTTTTATACGTGACTTCTTCTTATGTCCTTCAAAGCGACCAGCAAACTCTCTTGAATGGCTTCAATGAAATCAAAACGGTGTCTTCAAAGTTCTTCGATCAATGGAACAGGAAGAAGTCACACGGTATCACATCTGGCGAATATGGTGATTATTGAACGGTGTTTGTTTGATTTTTAACGAAAAATTGACGGATAATTATTGAGGTGTATGATGGAGCGTTACCGTAATACAAAAATCATGAATTGTCTTTCCTCAAATCTAGATTTTTTTTGTCGAATGAACTGGTAATGTTTCTTGAATGGTTATCGTAAAGTTTTCTTCACTGGTTGATGTGGAAGGTGTTAAAATTTCTAAGTTTTCTAAAACTTAACAAGTGAAATTATATGAAACTGTCGGATATAAAGAACAATCTATACAACTTAAAAAAACAAATTATTGTATCGACACGTAAAACGCGCGAATATATATATATATATATATATATATATATATATATATATATATATATATATATATATATATATATATATATATATATATATATATATATGAGGGTTGCTATTTATGTAACCGGAGTAATAAGTAAAAACAAAAAAGCAGTGGCGACTCGTGGATTTTTAAAGTGGGAGGGCGTAGAAGAAAATAGTCCTGCTGAAGATTTTTTTTTTGCTATCCATTTCTTCTTTTCGTGTTATTGAAACCCTATACAGAAGGTGAACCAAGAAAATGAGTTAAAGGAGAGAAACTCAACGGAAATAAAATATAGTGTTTTGCTCTGAAAAATTGTTTACTGTGATAAAGACTGGAGGGGCGGGGCCCCAACGCCCTCCCTCATGAGCCGACACTATCTTATTCTATCGCATTGCATCGTTGTGTATACGTCACTCTCTTTTCCTCCACTCCCGTGACGTAGGAAAATATAGCTCTCTTTTTCCTTCTCTTCACGGTATATCTTTCTTCTCTCTCATGTAACGAAATGTGCCTAAACGTGACGCGTCCTTGAAATTCTACTCTCAATTGTCGTCCAATTATCGATTATCGAATCGCGGCCTAGGAAGTTTCATTTCAAAAATTTATTATTGACAATGACTTTATTGTTTTTCAAAATATTCTCCTCGATGATTGATACACTTTTGAATACGTTTAAACCTATTTTCATAGTACTTTTTCCATTCCGATTGAGGTATCTCCAAAACATGCATTTTAAATGCATTAACCGCTTCTTCTAGGGTCGAAAATTATTGAGCACCTAGTTTATTATTTACGGACGGGAACAAAAAAAAATCATCAATCCAGCCAAATCACAGCCAAATCACGACCGTACGATGGATGACCCATCAATTCGATGTTTTGACCGGTCAAATATTGAGTTGGTCGGTCGGATGTGTGAGAACTCGAGTTGTTATGGTGAAGAATGATTCTGCTTCGCTGGTTGTTTTTTCTTAATTCTCCAAAGACTTCTGGAAAATAAACGATTGTGTACCATTCAGAATTGACCGTTCTGCGAATCTCTAGTGGCACTATAGCTGCATGCCCATTTAATCCAACACAACAGGCGACCATTTGTTTCTAAGTGCTTCGAACAAAGATAGTAGATGTTACACACGGCTTTTGACGCACCGCGATTGTAGTTTTTGATAATTTCTTTGCACCAATCAACACAAACCTTTTTTGAGTGATTGTCAAATTATGGAGAATCCACCGCGCACAAGTCGTTTTTAGGGTTAAATGTTAATGTAAAAATCTTATGTATGCTTGTCATACTAATGCCCAGGGATGCCTCAATCTCACAGTGTGTCACATCACGATCTTGCTTTATCAATTCACGCACAGTATCCATGTTTTCTGGCACAACAACCGATTTTGGACGACCTTCTTTAAATTCGTCCGTGAGCGAACGACGGCCACAATTGAATTCACTGAACAAGTGATGTACAGTGTTTTTAGATGGTGCTTCATCACCAAAAGTCGAACTGAGTTGATCGGGGCACTATTGCTGAGATAATCCACGTCGAAACTCGTAGTAAATCATCGCAGACAAATTCTCACGAGCTAATTCCATTTATTGACTGAGATGAAATTTTTAAGCCCGTATAACAAAACAAACAGTCAACGATGTCAAACTTTACGATGCATATGTCAGATGACGCCTAGCAACATTATTGTTGCAAATTCTGGATACGTATATATCAACCCTCATATGTGAAGCTACGAAAACTGTTTTAGATCGAATAAATCTATAATAGACAACAATTTCCAAATTAGAATAGTGGAAGATAAGTTCGCGGGAAAACAAATTCGTATTCATTTACTTTTTATAGACTTGAAACAGGCTCACGATAATAATAGCATAGCTTAAAATACATGGTTTAAAATACCATACACATACCATGGTTTAAAATGCCATAAAAGGGACACAAAAAAATAGTTGAAAATAAAAAGTATTTCTGGAGTAATATATAGTATTCATTAGGATAGTTCCAGATAATCCGACATTTCATATAGCATGCCTTAATAATATATTTACTACTTTTAAGAAATATACACATAAACCTTTATATTTAGATTATTTATTAAAAATATCTAGATAAATTTATATCTATTAATCTAAAAAATTTAGATAAATATATATTTAATGAATCTTTTATCTCCAATGTACTATCACTGTCATAGAATGGGTTTATCATTTTTCTGTACTTTGATATTGTTTTTTTTTCTCTCAAATAATATAACTTCCTTGAAACAGTAAAGTAAAACTATATTTCATAATACTTAAAATCCGTGAACTAAATAATATTCAAAAATATTTCTACAAATTATGGTTAAGCCACAACTAAAACCGCAAACCTTATCTTCCAGTGTTAATGTTTTTTTTTTAACTAACTGTGGGCAATAAAATTTCTAATTTATTACATTTTAATATTTTAAACACACAAAAACGATATCTAATTTCCTAAGTAATTGAGGAACACTAAAATTTAGAAAACCGTTGCATCTACAGTATACCAATGTGAGCGACTATAACACAGTCCGTCAATAAGCCCCCGATGTGACAAAAAAACATACTATTTTAGGAAATTTCAACTTTATTCATCAACATATTCTTCTTGAAGAGCAATACAATCATTCCAATGTTTTTTTAACAGTTCTACACCTTTTTTATAGAACCATTTCTCTTTTCCTTCAAAATATCCCCCAGTTTCGGCAATTACCTCTTCATTGTAACGAAATGCCTTTCCAGCGAGCATTTATTTTTGAGATCTAAAAATAAAAAATAGTCGCTGGGGACAGATCTGGAGAATAGGGTGGATGAGAAAGCAATTGGAACGACAATTCATGCTATCTAGCCATCGATGGAGTTTTTGTTTTGTTCATTTGGAGTTTTATTTTCTGTTGTTGCTTGGCATAACCACATCATTTGGATCTCCAGAGTGTTCAGCATGATTGCTGCTTATATGGCCACGTTTGAATTCAAAATACTAATCAGTTATGGTTGATTTTCTTGGGTTAGAGTCCGGGTAATGTTTATAAAACCATTGTTTTGCTTGAAAGGTATTTTTCTTCTTGCTTAATCAACACACGAAATTCTTTTTTCTCCATTGTTTTGAAAACAACAAAAGTAGTATCATTTAAAGTACAATAACTCAGAAACTAGTTGATAGATTGTCATAAAATTGTGATACATGACGTTTGAAGGTTGACACTACCGATTACTGGTAAAGATTATTCGTTAGTGACACTATTATATGTCAGACCGGGGACTTATTGACCGATCTGTTATATAGGACTGACACAGTCAAATACAACATCCATTACTATACAAAATATCTATTCTTCGATTTGGTGTGAAACATTAAACTCGAAGAGATTTACTATTAAACACCAAATAACTTTTTTAAACTTCTTAATACTCGTTTCGATAATCTTATTAGCACCATCAGAAGCTGATTTCATCCAAATCCCTGATGATTAAATTGTAGATTAAACCATATCCTGATGATGCTAACACGGTTAGCGAAACACGCATCCGGAAGTTTAAAAATGTGATTTAGTGCTTGATGGTAAATCTCTTCGAGTTTAGTAACATCCAAATAGTTTAAAAAACAAAAACATTTTTCTAAAAATAGTAAATTCTAACCTATTTTTATTACTCATACAAAAATTGTGATCTGCCATTGTTTTCTGTTTGTCATGTCTCGTGTCTTCTTGTCAAGTTTCTTTCGTCAGTTAATGTTTTTTCGTATAAAATTTGCGTTACCTTCTACGAGAGTTGCTATTTATGTATTAAAAATTGGCGACAGTGGTTTTGCTAAGCGCCATCTGACTTACTCAGAACGTTTGGCGTTGAAGCACCATCTAAAACTACAGCATATCACTGGTTTAGTGAATTTAATCGTCGCCGTCATTCGCTCACGGATGAATGAAAAAAGTGTTACGAAATAGTTTCAAACGTGTGCAAAAGTGTATCGATCATCGCGGAGAATATTTTGAAAAACAGTATAGCAACCCTCGAATTTTACTGAAGAAAGCTGCTAAATTGCCTTAGATGTACTGCTATATTTTAAAATCTAATGTATGCGATGCAAAATTCAATATACACAGTTTTGATTTGAGCAGCATCATCATTAAAGTAAAGTCAATTTTATTTCAAAACCGCCAATAAACGTAATCGCCATTCTCACTTGGAGAACACAAAACAAATAGCATTTATAAATTAATACATAACAAATTAACCAAAAAGAAATTAGTACACTTAGAGAAGCACTAAACTAAATAGATAGAAATATAGAAATAGAAATTATGTCCTTCATTTACCAACAATATGGAAAATATTACTCATTTTTTTTTTTTTTTTATTTATAAAACATCCCTGAGGAAGTTTTCCAAAATTACAATCTGATCAAAGTTGATCAATGAGTAATGTTGTACAAACCTTAGTTACTACAAAAGAAAAGGTGATTTTAAGAACATACTCACTAGTATCCCTTAAATTAAATCCAATAACTTAATTACACTAATATTAACGTATACACCAGCACTATGCTCTGCTTTTTTACTAGCACAAACGTTCAAACCAACTCAAAGGGTTTGGTCCTCTTAAGTCTTCTGATTTGACTTGCATTATCAAGGAGCTGGATGGCCAAGACATTGACGTGCTGAAGAAGTCGCTGCTCGTGATTTGAAAAAGTAAATTTATCGAAAATCTATAAGAGCCCTTTTTTTAAGAACGTTAAATTTTCTACAAAGTAACATTTTCTTCCTTTCCACAGTAATGTTCCGCTGAAGATCTATAAAATTCCAAAGTTAAAAAAAATCCTATGTTATTTAAATCAGAAATTGACATTTACGATGCAGCACCTCCATTAATATTAAGAGCTCTAACTTTCCCAGTATTTTCATCATTTCTAACAATATTTTCGATACCTTTTAAAAAAAAGTCGACTTTTTTGAAACAGTCTAATATATAGTGTGTCGCATTTAAGTTGAAGACACCCCTACATTTTCGCTATTGAAGGAACACAAATTTGAATTTTTGCACAGTCAGACAGATTGATGGGTGGCGTCTAATGTATGCGATGCAAAATTCAATATACACAGTTTTGATTTGAGCAGCATCATCATTAAAGTAAAGTCAATTTTATTTCAAAACCGCCAATAAACGTAATCGCCATTCTCACTTGGAGAACACAAAACAAATAGCATTTATAAATTAATACATAACAAATTAACCAAAAAGAAATTAGTACACTTAGAGAAGCACTAAACTAAATAGATAGAAATATAGAAATAGAAATTATGTCCTTCATTTACCAACAATATGGAAAATATTACTCATTTTTTTTTTTTTTTTTATTTATAAAACATCCCTGAGGAAGTTTTCCAAAATTACAATCTGATCAAAGTTGATCAATGAGTAATGTTGTACAAACCTTAGTTACTACAAAAGAAAAGGTGATTTTAAGAACATACTCACTAGTATCCCTTAAATTAAATCCAATAACTTAATTACACTAATATTAACGTATACACCAGCACTATGCTCTGCTTTTTTACTAGCACAAACGTTCAAACCAACTCAAAGGGTTTGGTCCTCTTAAGTCTTCTGATTTGACTTGCATTATCAAGGAGCTGGATGGCCAAGACATTGACGTGCTGAAGAAGTCGCTGCTCGTGATTTGAAAAAGTAAATTTATCGAAAATCTATAAGAGCCCTTTTTTTAAGAACGTTAAATTTTCTACAAAGTAACATTTTCTTCCTTTCCACAGTAATGTTCCGCTGAAGATCTATAAAATTCCAAAGTTAAAAAAAATCCTATGTTATTTAAATCAGAAATTGACATTTACGATGCAGCACCTCCATTAATATTAAGAGCTCTAACTTTCCCAGTATTTTCATCATTTCTA
>JARFXV010002251.1:42500-60396 GCA_031761425.1 Cosmopolites sordidus
AAGAAAAAACAACTGACAAGATATGGCAAAAATCGGTATATAAATATGACTGCCATGAGCTCAAGTTCAAGTTCAAAATTCTGTCATCGCTAATAGTTTATATAACGATGCATCCATAGATATGTCAAATGTTCGTTATTGTTTCATATTATATTCTAATCCTCTATTGCTTTTACCGGAGGTGTTTTACTTAACTTGAGGTGTTTTTAAACTACCATTATTATTCATTATCTTATTAATCAATCAATCGATCGGATTAAGAAGTATCTATCAGTAACAATAAGCCTCAACTGGTTTAAAGATATCCCATTTTATTCAAATACGTGACAACAAACACATACTACCATTTATAATTTTAAACAGTGGCAGCTAGTGGGTTTTTAAAGTGGGAGGGCGTAGAATATTTTTTGCTTTCCCCTTCGTCCTTTTTACTTTTCGGGCTATTGAAATCCTATATAGGTGGTGAACAGGAAAAATGAGTCAAAGAAACGAAACTGAACGGAAATAAAATATGGTGTTTTGCTCTGAAAAATTGTTTACTGTGATAAATAATGTCAACGTCCTCCCTCACGAGCCGCCACTGATTTTAAATACACATATAAGAGAATGTTGCTGGTTAGTACATATGCAAGGGAAAAGGGAATGAATTTTGGACATTAAACAAAGCAATAGAATGAAAACAAGAAGTATTTATAAATCAATCTTTGAGAAATATATTACACATTTGGTAGTTGGAGAGAATAAGTTATGAAGACTAATGTCGGGAGGGAGAGCCAATAGGCAAACAGATAAGAGGAAGCAAGTTGGAATGGTTGGATCACACATCAAGAACACACGAAATGTCCAGAATGTGATTGTGAATGCCCAAGTTCTAGTCTCATTTCAGAAATGTAATGTATGATATTTAGAAAAATGGAGTCATACACAATATAATAATGCGTTAAAATTGGTGAATTATTTTAGAAAAATTCAGCAAAAATCACAATCGTTCATCTGAAAGCATCATCAATTGAAGTGATTGTCGGTGGGAGATAAAAGAAGGGCAATATATAGTCATTGTGGTCATTCACTAAAGCATATTGATTTTGTACGTGAAAGTATTGCTGGAGTAGCAACAGTACAGTTTTAATTGTTATGTACTTGAAGTAAAATATTAATGCAAGCATTTTAATAAAAACATATGATGTTATCAGTAAACAAAGATGCAAAAAACGTTGTTGTAATGGGATATATCGCCCCCGCCGTCGGATATGTCGATAATTATTTTCGGATTATTATATTACTTTATTTTATTATGTTACTTTATTAGTTTTCCAAAGCGCTGTCTTGAATATGGTCGAAAACTTATTAAATCAACGAAAAACATATAAATATGTCCAAAGTATGCTAAATGTGATTGGTGAGTTAAGAAATGTGGATGAGGTGATGGTCGATTCCAACTGATTAATCATATTAACAAAGATACGTATATTTGTCCGCTTCATTTCGAAGAAGAAAGTGGAATAACAACAGAACGTCCTGACCACATCAGTTGTGTAAAAAAAAATCATGTAATCAGGTAATTTTAATTTATTTAATTGTTAATATAACAGTCCAAGCTATAACCTCAAATTATGAATGTTTTTGTAGGTAAAAGTAACAGTTGAAAAATTTAAACAAACTTATGGGGTAAGTTAATTATTTAAAATAATGCTCCCATAATGTCTTAAAGTATTAAAAAAAAGAAAATTAAAATTTGCTCCAAACTTAATATAAAAATAAATATATATATATATTTTTTTTTTTAAATTTTTTTATTTATAAAACATCCCTGAGGAAGTTTTCCAAAATTACAATCTGACCAAAGTTGATCAATGAGTAATGTTGTACAAACCTAAATTACTACAAAAGAAAAGGTGATTTTAAGAACTTACTCACTAGTATCCCTTAAATTAAATCCAATAACTTAATTACACCAATATTAACGTATACACCAGCACTATGCTCTGCCTTTTTACTAACACAAACGTTCAAACCAACTCAAAGGGTTTGGTCCTCTTAAGTCTTCTGATTTGACTTGCATTATCAAGGAGCTGGATGGCCAAGACATTGACGTGCTGAAGAAGTCGCTGCTCGTGACTCTGGGCAAATCTGCTAATGGTCTGGGTAACGGTGTCCATTTCCAAGTCCCTATGGAGGTCACTGTTTCTGAAATACCAAGGGGCATTTGCAATGTTCCTTAGTACTTTGTTTTGGAATCGCTGGATTATTTCCAAGTTGTTCTTTTTGGCACAACCCCACAGCTGGATGCCATATGTCCATAAGGGCTTTAGAATTTGTTTGTACAAGAGTACTTTGTTGTAGACTGATAGAGGGGAATTTCGTCCAAGCAGCCAATACATTTTTCTAAATTTGATGTCAAGTTCTCCTTTTTTCTTTTTGACATGAGCCCTCCAGCGTAGCTTGGCATCTAATGTTATACCCAAATATTTTGCTGTATTAGCATATGGTACTTGGATATTATTTATACTAACGGGGATATGTTGATTTCTTTTGTTGTTTGTTTCAGTTGTTAATTTGATTAACTGAGGTTAACAGGTTTATTGCCGCTTCTTCGTGGTCTACGCCTACAGCCATAATAGCAGTATCGTCAGCAAATGTTGCTATCGTGTCTGGGTCTAATTCAGGAATATCACTGGTATATAATAGGTAAAGGACTGGTCCCAATACACTACCTTGCGGTACTCCTGCTTTAATATTTTTTAGTTCAGAGTATGCATCTTCCTGTTTAACTCTGAAATATCTATCTGAGATATAAGACTTTAATAATTGCGCAAACTGTTTAGGCAAAAGCTTGTTTAATTTGTAGTTGAGGCCCTCATGCCACACTTTATCGAAGGCTTGGGCCACATCGAGAAATACGGTAGAACAATTTTTTTTTCTTCCAGTGACTTTTCAATTATATTTGTTATCCTATGGACCTGGTCTATAGTTGAGTGGCTTTCTCTAAATCCAAACTGATGGTCTGGAATTATGTTTTTATCTTCAACGATTGGCTTCAATCTTTTAAGGAATATTTTTTCAAACAGTTTTGAAATAACAGGTAGCAAGGAGATTGGCCTGTAAGATGAAACTTCATTCGGTGGTTTTCCGGGTTTTGGGATCATTATCATTTCTGCTACTTTCCATATCTTAGGTACATACTTTAATCTAAAAGATGCATTTATAAGATATGTAAGTTTTACTATAGCTTTACGAGGAAGCTGTTTCATGACTTCTCCCGTGATTAAGTCAAACCCTGGGGCTTTTTTTTGTGTTGATGTTTTCTTCAATTTCTGATGCAATTTCTTTTGGGGTAACAGGTCTTATGTCACTTTCTTCTTGGGCAAGATTTTCCCAGTCAAGTATGTTTTCACCTTCATTTGGCTGGAAAGTCCCTTCTAAATATTCAGAATATCTGTTAGCTTTTTGTAAATTGCTTTTTGCCCATGTTCCATCTGCATTTTTAATTGGTGGATTCTGCAGGATTGGTCTTTTTAGTGTTTTGATAGCTTTCCATAGTGAATAGTCAGTTTTACTGTCATTTGACAGTTAACTTAGGTAGTTACTTATAGTATAATTTTTATTTTTTTGTATATCCCTTTTCAGTTGTTTTGTTGCATTATTTAATCTAGTTTTATCTCCTGGCGATCTAGATTGATGCCATATTCTTCTAAGCCTTCTTTTTTCGGTTATGAGTTCTTTTATTTCTCTGGGGTAGTCATTGCCTTTGGTTCTAGGAGTAATATTAGGTGTGTTATCCCATGCAGCCCTTTGGATAACGTTTAAAAATGTTTCCGCTTCATTGTCGAGTTGTTCTTCATTTCTTAAGTGGACTCTCAAGTCTACCGTTTCTTCAAGTTGAAGTTTAAAACTCTGCCAGTCAGTCAGTCGATTTGTCAATATAGGAGGAGTTTCCTTCTGTATGATGCTATCACTTAAGATCAGAAGAATGGGAGAGTGATCAGAGTTCATATCCCATGCCTCGTCCACATGCATATAGCTTATAGACACATTTCTAGTTATGAAAAAATCAAGTAGATCTGGTATTTTATTGGGGTCTGTAGGCCAATATGTTGGCTTACCAGTTGACATTGTTTCACATTTTAGTTGGTTAATTGCTTGTAGTAGTTCTTTTCCTTTTGTATTGGTTAACCTGGATCCCCACTGAACGTGTTTGGCATTGATATCACCTCCAATGATAAACCTATATCCGTGACTATTTAGAAAGTCTAAATATTGTTGTTTTTTCAGAGCATGTCTAGGCGGACAGTAAACTGCGGAGACTATGATCTCATATGTTTTAGTTTTAATGTTTACAGAGGCAGCTTGAAACTGTTCTGTTTTATATCCCATTTCTTGGTGATGCTTGATTGATTCCTTAATTACGATGGCGCTTCCACCTTTGGCGGTATTTTCGGGATGTATGGTATGGTATACTTTATATCCCTTGAGTTTAATGTATGATTCATTAGTAAAGTGAGTCTCAGAAATGAGGCATATATCAATCTTTTCCATATCTAGGACTACTTGCAGTTCTTGTTGGTGTTGCAAGAGTCCATTGGCATTCCATTCCATAATTTTAAGGTTATCTGCCATTTGAATATTTAGGAATAGCTCCTTTAGCGCTATTTTCGAGTCTGCTAATACGTTCGTCCATTTGTGTTAATTTCACCATTATTTGTTGAAGAGAGTCTTGAATAGAAACGTTTTGATTTTGTTCTTGGGTAGGGCTTTTAGGCTTACCAGTAACTGTTTCGCTAAAAGATTTTTTTCCTGCACTTGCGATGTCGGCTGGCGCTTGTTGATTATTTCTTTGTGGCTGTTTAGGAAGATTTGGTTTCTTGGTACGTTTATCCTTTAATTTTTGCATTTCTTTGGCAACTATGCATCCTCTGTAGTTGGCTGGATGTCCTTCTCCACAGTGTACACATTTTGGTTGGGTATTTTTTGGTTTATCACATTCCATTGTGAGGTGCTTACCAGTACATCTAACACAACGTGGCTCCATAGCGCAGTATTTTTGCGTGTGACCGTATGCTTGACATTTTTTACACTGTGGCACCAGCCTGGATTTTCTCAATGGTAGAATTTCAACTCTGACTCCTAATATATCAGTTATTCCGTATATTTTATCCACACTCTCGTTGTGGTTAAATGAGAGCATGAACATATTTAAGGGTTGCTTTGTTTTATATTTTAATTTTGGGGTGGCTTCTACGAGTTTGTAGCCTCGTTTTTGCATTTCTTGTACAATATGTTCTGGTTTTACAGAGTGATGCAGTCCGTTTACCATAACTTTAATTGGCCTATTCTGCTTATTATATAACATTATATTAAAAATAAATATAATGTTATAAATGTAATATTTTAAATATAATAAATATAAAAGTAATATGAATATAATTGTCATCCCAACCTTTCAACAAGATCTGTTTTTTTCCACGTTGGGGACTGCCATGGCATTTTAATTACAATTATATACAATTATGTGCTTCTAATATGAGATGCACTAATAAAGCACCATCAATTAATTTTTCATTTAGTTACACTGATAAGAAGGGTAATGATTCTTGTTGTCCAGCCATATTTATAAAATGTGCCCGAAACTTTTAAATTAACGCCTCGTTAACATGACGGACGTGGTTGAGCGTAACTAGTCATAAAATGGTATGTTAGTCAACGTTCACAACAATTTGGACAATTTTAAAAAGTTTTTTAAAATTTACGCAAATTCTGTGTTTTATTCAAGAATAAAAATAAACTGCTCAATTTGAAAGCCGCTTTGCAATAGTATCCGGATGAGAAAGGGAAGTCGGGCGGCCTTAGAGAAATTTGAACAAAGAGGACCCAGCGGGAGGAGATTCCCGGTAAAGTACAGATGAAATTGGAAATAATTCATCAATACTCTATGATCAAAAGGAGAATAATAGGTTTACTACAACCACAAGGGAATGATATCCGAATAGAACATATTATTTAAAAATTTGAACATGATTATTTTCTTTCAGTCGAAGTTGTTTCATGTATTTCCACAAATATTGTCAAAAAAGAGCCATCCTAAATGCAGCAGCACTTATTATGTGTCATAAAAGATAGTTGCTGAAATATACTATTTGAACGAATTCGCAATATTAAAAGATCAATTGAATGAATTGAAAGAAGAACATTGCTTAAGTATTCCATCATCTTAGGGACAAATATATTAGTTATAAATTTATGAATCACATTAAATGAGAATTCGGTTGAAAGTATTAAAATAATTAATAGTCTTATCGTTGAGATGATCATGACATAAATATGGCTACTGACATTGGAATGTGAACACATTAAATTAGTTATTTGATTTTAGTTATTATTGACCCACCACAATTTATTTTATTCGTCTAGCCATTGATGGAATAAAATGATTGATTTAGCCTTAGGGTAATTAATCTGAAGGTACTTGTACTTCATCTATTAGGGCTTCTATTGAGGTAAGTTCAGAGTTTCTTAAGTTAAAAATTAGACTCGAAAACACTTGAGAAGTCATATTATCATTATAGTTGATCCAGCATGATATCCATTGATTTATTGACTCGTCTAGGCTGATGGAATAAAATGATGATTTTGTCTTAGAGTATTAAATCGCAGGCTACTTGTACTACATCTTTTAGAGCTTCCAATGTTTTGGAGACACTGAACAAATTCATAGTCTCTTACCAATAATGTCTTACATGTATTCAGTTACTGAAAGATCTAGAGGTTAACAGTAATAATTGTACCGCAGGAACTCTTCCTGCGGTACAAACTCAAAATGGACGATTCCTCGGGCGTCAAGTTAAACAATGAGCATCGTTTTGATGCGAGACTTGCTCATTCGTGCTTTCTTAGGGCGGGGGATGATTTTGTGTGCCACTCGCTGCTCTGCCTTCTTCTTCATCATCATCATCATCATCAGCCCGTGTCGATCCACTGCAGGATGAAGGCCTCCCCAGCATATTTCCAACTTGCACGGTCTTTAGTTTTCCTCTGCTATTCGAGTCCATCTGGTATGATCCGGCGGTATCCATTCCAAGATTGCTTCCATTTCAATTCTTTCACTCTTCTAATGATGTCACATACCTCCGTTTGTTCTCTGATCCATATGCAGGTATTTCTGTCCCGCTTTGTAATGCCAAGCATACACTTTTCCATTCCCCTCTGTGCTACCCGAAGCTTTTGAACTGATTGTGATGTGAGTGTCCATGTTTCACTTCCGTAGGTCAAAACTGGCAGTACGCACTGATTAAAAAACTTTCTCTTCAGACAAAGTAGGAGTTTGCTTTTAAACACTATATTGAGCCTGCCAAACGTCTGCCAGCCACACTTAACACGCCGTTCCACTTCCCGAGCAGTGTCACCCTCCATTTAAATCCTTTGCCCAATATATATGTAGTGGTCCACAACCTCCAAATCTCTTCCTAAAATATAAATTCTATTGTTGACAGCAAATTTGTTGAACATAACCTGACTCTTCTTTAGGTTCATTTTCAAACCTCCCTTTGCAGTTCTTGTATGTGTTTTTGTAATTTATCTGGGTCTTGTGAAAAGAGAACGATATCATCTGCGAATCTAAGATGGCTTAGGTGTGCACCATTGATTTTTATTCCCTCCTGTTCTCAATCCAGTTTACGGAATACTTCTTCAAGGCAGGCTGAGAAAAGAACAGGCTATATTGAGTCACCCTGCCGTACACCCCGTTCTACGCTGTTTTTAACATCAAAGTCATCCATGTGCACTGTAGTTGTAGCTTCCTCATACATGAATCCCAGTAGGTTCACATATGCTCTGTCTATCCCCTGATTAAGCCATGCATCTATTATGGCTTGCGTTGATATTGAATCAAATGCCTTTTCATAGTCAATAAAAGCCAACCACAGTGGCATGGTGTATTCCTTGTGCCTTTCTATGGCTTGTTGGACCACCTGGATATGATATATATATATATATATATATATATATATATATATATATATATATATATATATATATATATATATATATATATATATCGTAGTGTTTCGTAGTGTTTCGCGGATGGACGAATACGCTAGACTATTAGCCCGGGAGTATATCCGATCGTTTGTGTCCCGTTTGTTGGGAACGTGCAGACGTTTCGCCAAGGTCACACTTGGCATTCTCAATGCTTGTCTGAAGACTGAAAGATGTGGAAACTGTCTCTTAATATTTATATTCTTCTGGGTCGCAGATTGTGATGGTGCGTATTTCTTATTGGTACTGGTGTTGGCTCCGCCCCCTCGGACGATGTTTGGGGTGTCACAGTGGTAGTCAGTTGCTCTCCCGACTGCAGCCGGTGGGCTTCGGTCTGTTCAGACAAGCATTGAGAATGCCAAGTGTGACCTTGGCGAAACGCCTGCACGTTCCCAACAAACGGAACACAAATGATCGGATGTACTCATATAAATATATATATATATATATATATATATATATATATATATATATATATATATATATATATATATATATATATATATATATATATATATATTAGTGTGTGTGTGTGTTCGGAAAGATTTCCGCCGTCGATAAGAGAATCTAGATGATTTACCCCGAGGCCTCAATCTACTATAACCTGTTGCTCTATGGAGGATAAGTTATGGGACACCCTGTATATATACACACACACACACACAGACATACACACACACACACACACACACACACACACACACACACACACACACACACACACACACACACACACACACACACACACACACACACACACACACACACACACACACACACACACACACACACACACACACACACACACACACACACACACACACACACACACACACACACACACACACACACACACACACACACACACACACACACACACACACACACACACACACCCATATATATATATATATATATATATATATATATATATATATATATATATATATATATATATATATATATATATATATATATATATATATATATATATATATATGTATATGTATATATAAACAAAAAGAAAAAAAATTGTTTTTATTATAAATGATCGAAAACACAAGAAGAAAACAAAGAAATAATATTAAACGGACAGGAACACACTTATAGTATGGCGCAGAGGAAGCACTTGTTTTGCATCTAAGCATAAAATTGTTTTCAGGAACATTTTTTTATAATTACAGCTCAATGAAGTAATAATAGTGCACTTTTAAATTAATGATGGAGAATAATGTCAGTCAAAGTTGTGCTTCACTCTCAAAATCATTTCTTCTGAGAAAATAAGATATCGATATTGACCAAAGGTTCCTTTTTTACGTGGAAATTATGACTCTTCTCTATATTGAAATCAAAATATTCCCAGCTTTATAGGGTAAAAAATTATGATCGAGTTAATTCTTCACAAAGTAGGCAGCAAACGCCCTCTAGGGACTAGGCTCAAACTAGTATCAAATTCAGATTTGTCACTTTTGAAAACCCAGGTACCCCGATTTTAAACCTGATATCTTCAACTGTTCTTAAAAGTTCAACACCCTGTATATTTTTAATGACTATCATTTCCCAACACATTTATCGACTAAATCCTCTTATTTTGGTCTGTACTATCACCAGTTGCTCTATGGCGGATAAGTTATGGGACACCCCGATACATTAAATTTACGAAATAATTTCCTTTAAACCCTGTATAATAATTATCATGGACCTGTGTATTATTAATTGTTTCGTATCAAATCTAACTGACTGGAATTTCATGATTATTTCAACTTAATCTACTAAAAAATATTTTTTCAGAGTATTGCATTATTTTTTGTTCTCCAGTATAATTAAAACAAATAAATAAATTGGATGAATTAAAGGCGTCTTATTATCTTTGACCAAACAAAAACAATATCGCTCAAATAATTCCACTTAACCCAAGTTAATGCTCAAAATTAGTAACTGTGTCATTAAAAATAGCATTTAATTCGATGTTTTACTGGGTAATTCCTAACATAAATTTGTATTTGTCAATTTATCTTTATACAATGTCACGGAAAGAACGAAATGTAGCGTTAATTGAAAATGACAGAAGATTCTATTATGATAAAATAATTTCTCGAATTACTGTCCTTAACAAAGATGAATATTAATTCTTCTATTGGAACCTTCGGTCTGAAACACCAAACTCAAAGAGATCTACCACTAAACATCAAATCACTTTTTTAAAAGTGCTCGACTCACGTTTCGCTAACTATGTTAGCCTCATCAGGAGATTATTTAATCTAATTCTAAAACTAAACTATGTTCTATTTATATGATTGATAACCCTAATTACTAATCTAATACCTAGGACGCGTACTACCTACTTAATGAAGCGTGTAAAAAAAGAAAAAAGGATAAAAGAAAAAAGAAAAAATATATAAAAAAGAAACAAATGAAAAATTGAAAAAGTTGACTGAACGGAATCGGTTCTTTATCCCGATTCATAATTTTCTTACATTTTTCTAATTGAATGCTTTCCTATGCATCTAAAGCCCTATTAAAAAGGAATAAAATAATTTTCTACTTTGTTATCTATCACTTTTATTTTTAAACAAAATTTGTGTGACTATAAAATATTTAAAACTTAAAAGTTTTAAAGTAGTGTTTGAGAATGTAAAATCGTTTTACGAAACGTAGTCACACAAATTTTACTGGGTAATTCCTTTTCCGTTTAAAAATAAAAGTGATAGATAACAAAGTAAAAAATTGTTTTATTCCTTTTTAAAAAATGAACTATCACAAAGTAACGGACAAATCAATCAATAATTTTAAAGCCCTATTGTTATTTACACTTTTAACCAGTCTTAAATTACTAATGTCTATATTGCGAACATGTTCGATTGCATGCTGGGCAACACAAGATTTTTCCTTTCTCCCATATCTAATGTGGGCAATATGTTCTTTATATCTTATCAATATGGATCTTTTTGTTTGCCCAGTATACCTTCCATCACAGTCTTGACAACTAATTACGTAAATCCCCGACTTTTCATGTTGCTCTACTTTATCCTTTGGATTACCCAGGACTTCTCTTATTTTATTATATTGTTTGTATACAACCTTAATATCCACTTTTTTCAAGATTTTGTCTAGCCCTCGTGTTAATTGGGCATCAAACAAAAAAACAAAAACCTCAAAAAACCAAAAGTTCTTTCGACGCGGGCTCCATTATTAGGCAGAAAGAAGAGAAAAAGTAATAGCTATCGATGGCCTATACCTTGATTAAGGTTATTTATTATTAAATAGTTTCGAAACTATTAGTATTTACCGCTACTACACTAATTACACTGGGGAACAGCAATTTTGTTGACTTGGATCTGTGACTTGTTTTTGACTATTTTTTCATCTCTGAATTCAAAAATATTCACAGTTTTTCTCTATCACGTCAAGTTCTTAAGCTACAGCATACCCCTCATTTTACCTTAAAGGTGTACATACGAAAGGAAATAAAGTGAGATCTGACCAAATAGATTAGAATATTTTATTCATACAGAGGTTAACATATTATTAAAAGTTAAATTGTGTTTATACAAAGAATAAATAAAAAATATTATGGTAAAAATTTCTTCTTATAGTTTTTCCTGGAGTGTTCAGTTTGTGAACATTCTCGCTTGATGCTTCAATAGTAGTCAGCCACCATATTGACATCCCATCTACCTTGATACCGCGCTTCTATAACCTTTAGATCTTGGTGGAATCGCTCGTCCTGTTCATTACTAACAGCATCAAGATTTTCTGGGAAGTTAGCAAGATGACTATGTAAGAAATGCAGTTTGATGCTCATGTTGCAACCAAGTTTTTAAAGCTCTCCAAGAGTTGTTGAACAATTTCGATGTAATTCGGGGCTCGTGTATTTTCAAGAAAGTCTTTAACAATGTTTTTAAAAGCCAACCAAGCATTCCTTTCAAGTTCGGTCATTGTTTCAGTGAAATTTCCATCTTTAACGAGTTGCCGAATCTGTGGACCATCAAACGCACCACCCTTTATCTTTTCATATGACAGGCTAGGGAATGCCGAAATGATATACTTAAAGCAGTCTCCTTCAATTGACAAAGCCTTAACAAATTGCTTCATGAGACCTAGTTTTATATGCAAAGGCGGAAATATAATGTTTTTTCAGTCGACAAGTGACTAATTTAAAATGTTTGGAGCAAAATAAGCTTGCCTGACAAATGTACTAATATTAGTCCGTTGAATGGGGATGGTAAAACTGTCAGATATATAACAAAATGAATCAGGGCTGTTTAAACACTTACGACGAGAACTACCAGAGGCAGACATAACGAAAATCTGTAGTTGTGTATGTATACTTTGACTTCACTATATCAGAGCGACAAAGACCCGCGTACTTCAACATCTCATGCGTAACTGACCGAACTAGTTTTGGATGACGCAACGTCACCACGCCCCCACTCCTTGGTCGAAGAAGGTTCGCCGGTAGAAGAGCAGTAGTGACTTCTGTGATTCGTCAAGCTTAGTCGGATGCGCAACAACTGTAGAGAAAAAACTTGACGTGATAGAAAAAAACTAAATAATGTTTTGGAATTAGCATGTCAATTTACGTATAAAACAGCTTAAATATCGAACTTAACAGAAATTATTTTTCAAATTGTTCCCCAGTGTTATTTTTTTGCTGAAAATTTGATTGAATATATTTTGAAATAATTGAATGAAAATATGAAATAATTATCAAACTCCATATTTTCTTGATATGGCTCTATGACTTTTTTTACTCTCCTTTACTATCACTTTGATTCACTTTAGAGGAAACCAAAAGCAAAGTGCAGTCTGAGTCTATCGAATTCTGTAACTAATAAAGAAATTCATTTATTTCCCAAAAAGTCCACGGCAAATAAAAAAAGAGAACAAATATTTCAATGTAAGATCCCTAAATCTATTAGCTATTGTGTCAGTTACAGGAAAAAGAAAGATGTCACTAGCCAAAATCCATCATATGTTCCATTCTTGCTACGACTTTCATTAAGAAAATATTTTCGCGACATTTGTCATTGTCCTTACCCATGTAATAAAACTCTGTCGTTGCTGATTATTCTCTTCCCCTCAAGCTGTCTTTAAACCTGATGGTTCGTACGACACGACAGGAAAATATATTTATTTCGAATAAGTAGTCGCCTATATTGGTTTTTTTTTAGATCAGATGTCACTTATCTACTTACAAATTACGAAAAGGTCTTGGATTAGTAATGTTTACATATTATTAATTCATATGGTATTTATAATGTTAATGTTCAGATTCGCTTTGATTTGCCTACAGTTAATCAAATTGTTTCAAACTGAAAATGTCTGGTGGTAAGTTACGCCATCTCACCCTTCGTTTACGGAGAGGGTTCTGTTGGAGAGACCAAAGCGCAAAAGTGGGTTAGTCAGTTTAAGGGCAGATATTTTGACTAGGAAGACCAACATCGCTCTTGCTATCCTTCAAGTATTGATGTCGAGGAAATGTTGGGCATATTAGCCAGAGATCCACTCACCACGGTCCGTGAGATAGCAAATAAATTAAATATTGACAAATTGACGGTTTTGACCATATGATGGGCGAAATTCTTTTCCTCCACTGAAAAAATAACTTGTTTCGCTAAAATTCTGAACCTTCAATTACTACAAAAAAAGTAATGTTAAATTTCCGCTTTCATTTTAGATAACGTGTGTATACATCCACAAGTCCTTATCAATATTAAACAGTCCGAATCCAAACCTAAACAAAACAACTCATTAATTTAAAAGAGACAGTTTGGATGACTACTTACAACCTCCAATGCGTTATCTATAAGAACAGAAGAAGATTTACAGTAACTCAAAACTATTTAGTACTAATAAATTAAAAAACAATCATCTAGGGAAAACCTTTGATAAGATATTGTAGAACGAAATCGTATTTTCGATATTCCCGTTAAAATATTAATAGAAATTACATCTAAGATGATAAAAATACTTTGATAACAGAACAATTAATTGGTTTTAAATCTCATTACATAGTGACGTCAGAGTTTTTGTTGCTACTGATAATCCTGTACAAAAATATGGATTTTTAAAATTTTTCTAAATCCAGTTAAGTATTGTTGGAAAAATTAATCATAAGTAATTTAATATGGCTAATTAAAATTATAATTGAGAAATAAATCAAACTGTTGGAAAAAATTATGATATTACAAAAAGTTGTATCAATTATTTGAAGTGTCCCGTAGTAAGTGGTAATATATATTGGGTTGTTCCATACAAAAAGTTTAAATGAAAAAAGCAACAATTATAACAACAAATGAATCAATGATACAATCTTCGTCATTGTTTACGACCTGCTCCCACCTCTCAATCAATTTATTGATGCAACTTCGCCAGAGTTCGCCGGGCATCTTCTATTTTCTTAATTTTCCGATAAAATGGTATTTACAATTGATTGAGAAATTTCACGATGATCCTTTTGGTACTTTTCATTCGGATACTTTTTGTTATACACCCCCGACCGTTGGGTTCCACAATCTCATGTGGAACGCACAACCTGCGTTTCCTCCATAATGAGTAATGGTTATTTCTCCTGACTACTGTTGTCTCGTTGGACGCAGTCCAAAGAAATCAAAAAATCCATATTTATAAGCCATCCGACGAGAGGTCGGCGAAAATATGGATTGTTTGATTGTGAAGAGGGACTTCCTATTCTTGTTGAGAGAGCATATGTCGGTACCCTCAAGAGTCTAACCACCAACAAACGAAACATATGCCCTCCAATGTAAGAGATGGGTGGGGCCTTCTCCCGGTCAAGCAACTAACCTGCGTTCCACATGAGATATTGAAACCCAACGGTCGGGGGTGTATAACCCTTGACTACTGTTGTCTCGTTGGACGCAGTTCAAAGAAGTCAAAAACTCCATATATTATATATAAGCCTCCTATCAGTGATGTACAAAGTTTTCACTAAGATAATTTCTAAAAGAATATTAAAAAAACTGAATGACGCACAACCAAGAGAACAAGCAGGATTCAGAAGTGGATTCAGTACAATGGATCACATCCAGGTTGTACAGCAGGTCATAGAAAGGCACAACGAATACACCATGCCACTGTGCTTGGCTTTTATCGACTACGAAAAAGCATTTGATTCCATCTCAAAGCATGCGATAATGGATGCACTGCTTAGCCAAGGTGTAGAGAGAGCCTATGTAAACCTATTAGAATCGATATATGATGGAGCTACAGCCACAATTCACCTTGATGATCTTGAAGTGGGAATTAATATAGAACGAGGTGTACGGCAGGGTGACGCAATATCGCCTATTCTTTTCTCGGCTGGCCTTGAAGAAGTATTCCGTAAACTGGATTGGGAACAGGATGGGGTAAAGATCAATGGTGCAAACTTAAACCATCTTAGATTTGCAGATGATATTATTCTCATTTCACAAGACCCAGAGGAGCTGCAAAGACGCATACAAGAACTGCAAAGGGCTGGCGAACCATTTGGCTTGAAAATAAACCTGAAAAAGAGTCAGGTTATGTTCAATAACTTCGCTCAGGACAGAAGAATTTCAGTTTTAGGAAGGGATTTAGAGATTGTGGACAGCTTTGTATATCTTGGGCAGAGGATTTCTATGGAGGGGAATACCGCCCGGGAGGTGGAACGGCGTGTTAAATGTGGCTGGCAGGCATTTGGTAGGCTGTTCACCATTTAAGTTCTATGAACATAGGTCCGATCACTTTTTAATTGTAGATTCCACACCATACGTTACTACTACCTCTTTCTTGAGCCTAACAAGGATTATCGTCAGACAAATATATGTAATTTTGTCTATTGAGCATGCTATTTAAATAAAAAGTTGCTTCGTCGCTATAAAAAAAATGTGATTCTCGAAATTGGGTTGCTGACGATTTTTGTCCAAAAACCAGTGGCAAAATTCTAACCTTCTATCACAATTTTGTACGCTTCTCATTTTGTATGAATGATAATTGCTCCCCTGCAAAGTAGCTCACATCTTTGAGTGAGAGCAACCTACCTCTTGGGCAATTTTGTTGGTTGACTAGTGAGGATTTTTCACCTTAAAAAGAAGAATATTTTCTTCAGTAACAATATTTTTGTTCCTTTTGCGGATCCCCTTTAGCACACACGGTAGTGTGTAGCAACTGGTAAGTTGTTTTCATTTTTACTAAGTTATTCCTTAAAAAAACTCCGGATTTAGAAGAAACTTATCGGGATGTCTTGCGTGAAATTCAGCGCACGCATCGCGTACACACCAGCATGAAGAAAAATTAATTCAACTCTCTCTTTTTGGTTAAATAATTGATTCCTCTTAGCAACTGGATTAAAACTTTATATTTATACTCATTCAAATACAACAGCTTTCTAATAACACAATGACAGCACAATAATGATGGCTCCTTTCAAAAAACACATTTTTTGTTTAATTTCCAAGGTCTACTATTGCTATGTTAGCTTCTTTAGATCCTGTCGACTGCAGATTATTATTAATTTTAAATCATTCCGGATGTCGATTCATTGAATCTGTGAAGAGTCACGAGTTTCGCCAAAATCTCATTTGACATTTTTAAGTGTCCGCTTTGACTGAAGAGTCCAACTGACGTACACGAGTCGTTGTGCTCGCTTTTATAGCCGGCCGACGACTGCGCAGATTATATCGGGGTAGTTCGGGACTATTTGCGGTGCTCGGCAACGCTGTCGGGCGTCCGTTTATTGATTTTTCTAACCTCGCCGCCATGTTGCCGCATTTCTTCTTTTTTCAGAACGGATTTCCATACTTTTGGAATGTTGCGAGTGTCGTTTCGCGTATTTAGCTCACCCCTTTCATCTATTTCAAGAGCATCTCTGATTGTTCGGACCTTGTAGTTTTCAATATTCGCTATTTCTTTGGTCGCAGAAAATCTGTAGTAGGGATTGTAAAAATTTTTCCCCCACTCAAAGTCATTCCCTCAATTTGACCATTTATAAGGCAAAAACACTTTCAATTCACCCCATGGATACCCCATAACCAATGTTTTTCTTGATGAAATTTTCCACTAAACACCAAATCACTTTTTGAAACTTCTCGACGGACGTCTTGCTAACCATGTTAGCATCATCAGGAAATGATTTAATGTAAATCATGCCTAAAGGTTGCGAGAATTTTCAAAAAAGGTTTTTAGTGGTAAATCTCTTCGAGTTTAATGTTTCACACCGAAGGTTCTAACAGAACAATTGGTCATTATAATTGCCTACTATTTGATACTTAAAGCCGTTGGATTACATTGTATCAAGAAAAGTTAAATATTTACTAGAGAAAGAAAATTTTATTTTAAGAATAACAACTTATAAAAAGAAACCCCGCCCTATCATCAAGGATTAATTGCATAGAAGAACTATAGCAGATATCCAAAGGTATTATCTGTTATAATGTGGCTTATTCTATATTAATTAATAGGTGTCAATTCACGGTGTAGTTCCCTTTAAATACAAATACGTGTATAATATATTTTACAAAAAACAGGTGTGAAAAACTAGATCTTCCACAACTTGGCAGCAACAAAATTGTGATAATAAGATGTCCAAAAAAAATAAAATAAAACTAATATACTTTTTGAGATAAGGATAATCGCGATGAGAGATACATCTTTAATCCCAAAGCTTCCTGCACCATTTTGTTACGTCTCATGTTTTGTTTGTTAACTACATATTTGCGGTATCTGACATTACTTATGTTTAATCAAAACTAAGTTTCGGACTGTTCATTAATTTTACAAAAGTACAGTGTTATTTATTCTAGTCTGGTGGTCTAATTGCATTATAAGCCAAGTTCTCTTACTCTTTTAGTAACTAATATTTTAAGAGTAAATTAATTCTCAG